>VDFB02270097.1:0-149157 GCA_007258455.2 Sequoia sempervirens
GGTGTAATTTAACCAGGAATTGTTTCTTTTAATCCTACCAAAGTTTAATGAACTGATTCATAGCTCCCTAGTTTAAAGTGCTTGGTCAATAGTAGTCCTGTCATGGATTTCCAAAATGTTCCTTGGTTTTCTGTGGTCATGGGTAGTGTTTTTGTGTATCTCTTGCTCAAGAGATTAAGGAAGGATAAGCCCAAGCCTTGTCTTCCTCCTGGACCTCCACCCTTGCCATTACTAGGAAATCTCCTTCAATTGGGAGAAGGAAAGGCAACTGAAGTTCTGCTACCCCTTTCTCAGCAATATGGCCCTCTTATGACTCTCCATCTCGGCATGAAAACTGTGATGGTCGTCTCTTCTCCTGCCGTGGCCAAAGAGGTTCTCAAGACGCAAGATCACAATCTTGCTGGGCGATGGGTTTTACAAGCAGCCAAGACCCTTGATCAGCACAAGTCCTCAATAGGCTGGGCTGACTATGGCCCTCACTGGAAGAAACTCAGGCGTATTTCCAGCACCGAGCTCATGACCTCCAAGAGACTCCAATCTCTGCAGCATCTCAGAAAAGAGGAGATTTTCCGAACCATTCGATTAATTTCTGAGGAGAAGGGAAAGAGTGTGAATATTGCACATACAGTCTTCTACACGGGTCTCAATCTGTTGGGCAACATGATATTCAGTACAAGCGTGTTTGATCCCAAAAATCCAGATTCTGTGGAGTTCAAGGACGCCTTTTCACTGTCAATGAAGTTGGCTGGAACACCAAATGTTGCATATTTTTTTCCATTTCTTGCGTTTCTGGATCCTCAGCGCCTGTGTCGTCAGATGGCCATAAACTTTAGAAAAGTTCACAAGTTTTTAGACGTATACATACAGGACCGGCTGGCCAAGAGAAGCAAAAGCTTTAGGCACGAGAAAGAAGCAGACAAGGATTTCTTGGACGTCCTACTGGATTTCAGTGGCCCTAATTTAACTGTCACAAATATTAGAGCTCTAATTTTTGTAAGTAACGAGCTTTCTAATTCACTTTGTTCAGAAACTATCCTAACATATGGTAGAACTCAGTTGATGGGCTCTTTGTTTTATAGCCTCTAGACTGAAAGATTCATGAAACAGAATATTTTGATTAGCATGCAATAGGAAGTTCTTTTTTGCAAAGTAGTTTACTCAATTACTTTTGAGGGCAATTTTAGCCTTCACTTAAATGAGTACCATTTATGAGGTCGCAGGAATTGTTCATGGCTGATAGTGACACCACTGCTACGACAATAGAATGGGCAATGGCAGAACTCATCCGTAATCCACACACAATGCAAAGAGTCCAACAAGAACTGGAAGAGCTAGTTGGTAGTAACAGAAGAGTAGAGGAAAGTGACATAGATCAATTGCCATATCTTCACGCAGTAGTGAAAGAAGTGTTCCGTTTGCACCCACCCATTCCACTGCTGGTTCCACACAAGGCAGAAAACTCATGCGAGGTGGCAGGGTACAAAATACCTAAAGGCAGCCAGATCATTGTGAACGTGTGGGCAATCGGAAGGGATCCTTCAATCTGGGAAGAGCCCTTGAAATTTATCCCAGAGAGGTTTCTGGAGGGGGACAAGAGTAAGATGGACTACAGAGGACAGGATTTTGAGCTGTTGCCTTTTGGATCAGGAAGAAGAATTTGCATGGGACTGCCTTTGGCCCATCGGATGGTTCATCTGGTTTTGGCCTCACTTGCTCAGTCTTTTGAGTGGAGACTGCCTGATGGAATGCCTGGGGAGAAGCTGGACATGAGTGACGAACTTGGATCTGCATTAAAGAAGGCTTTGGACCTGCATGCTATTCCCACGCCACGCCTGCCCCATCATTTGTATTAGGACCTGCTATTTGCTGTTTTTCTCGTTAGTATAGCCACTTTGCTTGCACAGTACTTCCGTAAGCTAGTTTGATATTTATCTTACCTACTATTGTGTTTATGCACATAAATTTAAAGTTTTGCTTTTTACGTTACACTCTTGTCAGCAATGTCATGTCTCAGTACAGCCCATGGCCTGTGGATGGATAGAGATAATTTGTTGTTGATACTAGCGATTGGACCTAACAGGCTTAAAGCAGGCCGGAAGGTTTACCAAGATTATTAGAAATACTATAAGGTTGGTTTATAAATGTGAAGTGAATTTGTATAAATTGACTTTAAATTTAATAAATTATTTCATATTTTATAATTCAAATTTAATAAATCATTTCATATTTTATATATATAATATATTTTTTAATTATTATTTTCAAATATTAATTCTTCACAAGATCGGGCATAGGACAACCTCAAAATTAGATCTATTCTTAAATACCTTCCCTACAAACTTGGGTCACAAGAGCATCATTTGTTCAAGGACTACCTACACTCTTGTGTTCAAATAAGATCCAAGTCATATGTAATATGCCTCACACATTAATATCTCAATTTTTGGTGTAATTCCTCAATTAGGGTCGATATCATCTTCTGATATGATTTTGTGTTATTAACTAGCATTGGTAACTACATAAACAAGTTGAATAATAATCTATCTGAAGAGATGTTATATAGTATGATTATATATGATTCATCTCTTAACTCAATCTCAATAATATAGTAAAATTAAATGGAAATTACCTTTCATTTAGTGTGCAATTACACTACAATCTAATATGACTATAATACCTTTCCCTCAATTCATGTGATAGTACCAATATTAGTATTTTTATACTTAAGAGGTTAATAGACATCATGCAAACATATAAAGCCCTACCTTCAAATGCAAATCTAACTACTTAATGTATCAACTTGCAACATTAAAAACATGCTCAATACAATGTGGTTCTAGTGCCAATAAATGAATTCATCATCACTTACATTATTATGCAATTGTAGGATAAAGCTCATATTAAGTAAATCTTATTCATAGTCCATATTATAAGGTGATCCTTACAGGTATAGGTTTGACCTAAAAATAAATGCCACCTTATTTGACTTAAAAGTATTAAGGTAAGGATATAATGAATTCAAGGTAAAAATATAAGTTATCTTCTACCTTTATCTACTAAGAAGTATATACACTGCATTCAAATAATTTAACCCTCAATTATAGTAAGTTAATTGTTTATAAAATTTCCATATTCCTTACTTGTTTCACATACCAAATATTCTAAGGTTCAAGTTCTTGAACATATTACTAGATATTGGTCACCTCTAATTTTTAATTCCAAATGCTCATAAAGCAAGGTTTTCATTTCATTTAACATCATTTTGAATTGTGACCAAATTTCATCCTTCACAATTACAATATCATTTCTATGATATCTCTATTAATATGAAACCTATATGATGTAATTTTAACCAATTTTATGAATCCTTCCCCTCAAGTTAAATGTTGTCAAATCATTATTTTTTACTTAGAGAGTTCAATTTCATAACATGCATGCAACACTGAGGTTACTAGTAACAAGTACGCTTCACATGGTGTTCAAGGTCATGAGTTTGAAACATATAGTACAAATACATCCTTTTCCTATACTTCAAAAATGTAAAATAGAAAACTGTGGTGTTTCACTAATCCTCGCCATTGAACCAAAACTTTCATTGCTAGTATCAAACATCTTCATTGTATCATTAAAAGGTAACCTGTAACCATTTTGCTTTATTTATTTATGATAGTCAAAAGTTATCAAAATAGAATATTCCAAGACATCAAGAGACTTAGCATGGAAAATCCTTTGTATATTATTTTATTAATTTTTACATAAAACTACTCCTTGATGGAAGCAAAAAGAGAGATAACAACCATGGGAGATGAAAAAACTAAATTGTTTTATAAGAAATAAATATTCAAAACTTCATAAATACAAAATCTCCTTATTTAATGGTTCAAAGGAAATAATAAATCACTATAACCTAATATTTTGTGAGAAATAAACTTTTAACCATGTAACAAAAAAACCCTATCAAACATGCATTCAATCTATTTTCAATCAACATACATTACTAATATTTTGTAATACTAATTTGAATAAATACAGTTATAAAAGTAAACTCAAATTATCTAATTAGTATGTTATATTAACAAAGAAACTAATAACATATGAATTTAAAAAAATTCGTCGGCTCTACTCTGGGATGAAAGTTTCCTGCTTGGGTTGTTTTTTTGAATTTTTGGCCACTGTTGTGATTTGACTACCTCATGGTCGGTTGGGAGGGGGGCCGGGAAGGCTCCCCATTCGAAGAATGTTGTCCTATTAATTGGCATTGAGCCTATAGTGGCAGCAGCCAATCTGGTTGTTCCCAATCTTATGTCCCCTCCTTGTAATTCAATCCTTTCCCCTAGGGAAAAGACTAAGGGAATCTCTGGAAAGTCGCCCATTTCACTATCTTTGGGGCTTAACTCTTTCTTCTCTAAGGAAGCACTAGCTTCCTACATGGACAAACTGGTGGGGTTTGACTTGCCAGCTTCAAGTAAAAGGTTATTGGAATCTGCTTCCTGCTTGGTGACTAGATGGGAAGTAGATGTCCCTAAGGTTCTAATGTTGAAGGCGATGGACAACCTCAAAATGGAACTTGTTGGAAATTTTTTGCGTATGGGACAAATATCAAACTGATTCATCAATGGGTTGCTTCCACTTGGAATCTCAAAGGAAATGTCACCATAAATGCTATGCCCAAAGGTATTTTTCTTTTTTTCCTTTGTGGTGTATGAAGACATGTTGAAGGTTCTAACTAGTGGTCTCTAGGCTTTTGACTCGAGATTCAAAAACTTTCTTTCCCTTTGCAAATGGAAGTTGGGTTTTGATTCGTCAGCTGATTTGGGTGTTTTGGCTCCAACCTAGTTTTTCCTTCTGAGCCTCCCACTGGGATTTTTGGAGAAGGAAATCTTAAAAGGTATCACCAACTCCTTTAGGAGTCTTTTGGCTATAGATAAGATTACTCAGGAGAGATCTAGACTGGTGTATGCCCGTATTTGTGTAAATGTGGTTGTGAATATGTTCCTTCCTTCTTCAATCCTTCTTAAGTATAAGTTTGGTAACTGGACTCAACTCATAGAATATGAAAATGCTCACCTCTTTTGCCAATTTTCCAAGAAGTTTGGTCATCTCATAGATTCTTGTGGGAAAAAGGCTAGTGAGGATTCAAAGGCTAAGGATAAAATTCTAGAGGAGGATCACTCTAGTAATGAAATGGCTTCTGGAGTGTAGCCTTCTACTATTCCGGTTTAGGAGGTGTTTGTCCCCCTTCTGAAGGATAAACCAGACCTGGTCACTAAGTTTTTTTCTGATCCTTTTGTTGAAGCAAATGATTTGATCTGCCTGAACCTTGATGTGGCTGCCCCTACTTCCACCTTTCCAACCCCAAGTTTCCTAACAAAGGTGGATTTGGGGGCGGGGGCGGGGAATGTAAACATGGAGAATGTACCATTCAGGGAACCCCTAATGGAGGATAATGCATTGGATCCTTGAGTGAAGGTTTAAACTCAAGGCGTGGGAGATTATCTTGAAGAAGGTGAGTATTTTCTAGCCAAGACTAACCTGTCTCTGAAGGACATGCACTCCTTATCCAAAATTGGAGCAAGAAACTTGAGTGACTCTTTGGCTCTTCTAGGCTTCCCTCAAGGGTCTAGTGATAAAGATGATGATGAGGGATGGTCTCAAGCTACAACTAAATCTAAAAATAAAAACAAATTGGATGTGGGAGGGGGAAATAAGGTGGGAAGGCCTTCCCAAAAGGATTCCAGAACCAAAGATAATGTGAGGGATGTGGCAACTAGAAAACAAAGAACCTTGGACTCAATCGCAAGGTTGAAGTCCAAGAATAAGTAGCTTTAACTGCTTCTTTGGGGTGGAGGTGACATTGTGTATTTCTTTACCAATGGAGTACCTCTCCTGGAATATAAGGGGCCTTAATAGCCTATATAAACATTTTTTGGTGAAATCTTGTATTCTTGACAATAAAGTGGATGTTCTCCTCCTACAAGAAATGAAGATGAAGAAAGAGACTTTTGATATTAAAGCTATCCTGAGTATCTGGCCTGCTGTGAATTATGTTATTAGTGAGGCAGAAGGAGCTTTAAGTGATATTGCTACCCTTTGGAATCCTTCTAAACTAAAAGGAACTTTGTGTTCTACTTGTAAGAGTATTATGATGATTACACTTGAAGACATTGTTTCCTAGGAGAAATGGAATCTTATAAACATTTATGCTCTAAATTTGAGTAGGGATGGAGTTCTTCTTTGGGAACAATTATGCAGTGCTATTTCTTTTGAGAAAGATGACCACTAGATGCTTGGAGGAGATTTTAATTCTCCTCTCCTTCCTTTAAAGAAGTCAAGAGGGTAGGATGATTACTCTGACAGTATGATGGAGTTGGCTGAGTTCTTAAATTCAACAAGTCTTATTGATATCCCCCTCCAAGGAACTAAGTATACTTGGTCAAACGGAAGGAATAGAAACCATCTAATCCAAGTTAAATTAGATAGGTTTTTGATCTCTGCTAATTGGTATATCTCATAATTCATTTCTCTTTTAGGTCTTCCTAGGTTTGGTTCTAATCATAATTCCTTGGTGCTCAAAAGAAATGTGGACCATAATAGAGGACCTTTCCCTTTTAGATTCGAAGCTATGTGGAGTCTCCACCCATATTTTTCTAAGCTCTGGTTAAATCCTGGTTGGAGGAACCTATATTCGGTATGTGCCAATGTATTTCCTAGTAGAAAAGCTAAGTAGAATAAAGCAAAGAGTGAAAGGGTGTCCAATAAGGTGAATTTTGGAAATATATTTGAGATAAATAATTCATTGGGAAAAAGTATAAAATAGGTTCAAGATATTATGGAGGTTGGTCAGGTGGATGATGAGATATGTGTTATGGAAAGAGACTCAGATCCCAATGGTATAAGATAAACAAAAAGGAGGAAATCTATTGGAAACAAAAGTCAAGGGTTCAATGGCTAAAGAAAGGGGATAGGAACACTAAATTTTTTCACCAATCCACCTTGAAACATAGAAGTAGAAACAAAATTAGATCACTTGTGAAAGAGGATGGCTCTATTGTGACCAATGAAAAAGATATTGCACAGGAAGTTGTTAACTTCTTCTCTACTTACCATAGGGCCTCTGGAAATGTTCATTAGGTAAATAGTGACTTTACTAAAGTGATCCCTAGAGTAGTTTCTGATATCAATTTGAAGAAGATGACTAATGTTGTTTCTATGGATGAAGTAAAAAAGGAAATGTTTTCCTTTGGAGCCTTTAAAGCTCCTAGCCTTGATGGGTTCCCTTCTCTCTTTTTCCAAACCTTTTGGGATATTGTTAAAAAATATATTTTCAATGCTACTAGGGATTTCTTTAGGTCAGGTAGGTTGTTGAACCAGTTGAATGCTACTTTTATAGCCCTTATTCCCAAAAATTTCAATTCCTTAGCCATGAAATATTATAGACCTATTAGTCTTTGCAACATGGTCTATAAAATTTTCTCTAAAATATCGGTGTTTAGACTTAAACCAGTGCTAGGTAAAATGATTGCCTCAAACCAAAAATTTTTTATCCAAGGAAGAAATATTCTTGATGCTGTTATTTCCACCCATGAAATTATTCACTCAAGGGATCACTTTCAGAAGCCTGAGGTGGCCTTCAAAATTTACATTTCTAAGGCCTATGATGGAGTCTCTTAGCCTTTCCTTTTTGTTGTTCTTAGGAAGTTTGGGATAGATGGAAGATTCCTAAAGATGATCTTTGCTTATTTTACCTCCCCCATGTGTTATGTTATGCTTAACGGAGTCGGCAAAGGTTTTTTCTCTTGTGGTTGAGGGCTTATGCAAGGTGACCCCCTCTCTCCCTACCTCTTTATCATTGTTGTTAAAGTTCTTGGCAGGAATATCCAAAAATTAGTGAACTCAAAAGCTCTCAAAAGTGTTAAAGTTGCCTCATCTATTGTGCCATATTC
Source organism: Sequoia sempervirens (assembly GCA_007258455.2). Lineage (NCBI taxonomy): Eukaryota > Viridiplantae > Streptophyta > Pinopsida > Cupressales > Cupressaceae > Sequoia > Sequoia sempervirens. The sequence continues at coordinate 7,944 of VDFB02270097.1, forward strand.
CCATCATCAGTTTGTTGACGATACTCTAATGTTCAGGGAAGCCTCGATGGGGGAAGTTGGTCTCTAGAAGCAGGTTCTCAATGACTATGTTGTTGTTTCTAGCCAGTGTATCAATTATGAAAAAAGTAAAATTTACTTCTCTAATACTGACCAGCAGATTAAGGATAGAGTGATAAAAATCCTAGTATGTCAGGAAGTTGCTTTACCTTATGCCTATATGGGCCTACCATTGATCTTTAAGAAGTTGAAAACCAATTACTGGAATCAACTAATTGAAAGGACCCAAAAAAAACTTGCGGGATGGAAAGGGAAGCTTCTTAGCTTGGATGGCAGGATTCAACTCCTTAATGCCTCCCTTCAGAATATTCCTATATACTATATGTCCCTTTTTGAAATCCCTGCCTCTATTGGGGAGAAGATAAAATAGATTCAAAGAAAATTCTTATGGTCAGGAACTGAAGAAAGAAACAAATTGTCCCTGGTTTGCTGGGAAAAAGTGTACTCCTAAAAGGAGAGAGGTCTTGGGATTAAGAAGAATATCCATGCTTAAAAAATCCCTAATGGCTAAAATTGGTTGGAATATTCTAGAAGGCTCTAAAGACTGGGTAAAAAATTTCCAAGCTAAATACTTGAGGAATAGGAATCCTAGTTGTTTTCTCTCAGTTTCTGATCTACCTAGTGGTTCAGCATTATGGAATCATCTTGTTAAATTGAGGAATGTGTTGAGGCTGGGGGTTAGAAAGAGAATTGGGAATGGGAATAATACAGACTTTTGGAAGGAACCTTGGATAGAGACTTCAAATCTATCCTCTTTAGAAGATCTTAATCATCTTAAACAAAACCTAAATAGGATATGTGGTAAAAAGGTTTCTAACTATATTAACTGGGAGTTGGAGGAACCAAAATGGAAGGAGTTTAAATTGTTATTAAGGAGGGACAATATGAGAGGCCAAAGATAGGTGAATTGGGATCTAATCCTCACAAGACTACATAATTTGATTGGGGAGGCAAAGTGGTTTGATAGAGAAAGGGAGGATGAGTGGCTTTGGAAAGGTAGCTCTTCAGGTTGTTTCTCAATCAAAAAGGCTTATGAAGAACTGGTGAAGGTGTAGGATGCTACTTCAGACCATTTCCGGGATAGGGTGTGGCTAAAGAACTTGGTTCCCAAAATTAACTATTTCTAGTGGACTGCGGCTCATGGTAAAATTTTCACTATTGATAACCTGGTTAGGAGGGGTTTCCAACTGGTTAATAGATGTTTGCTCTATAAACAGGAAGAGGAGTCAATTATTCACATTTTCTTTCACTGCAAATTTATGAGAGAAGTGTGGTCCTACTTTTTTTCATTGCTCTCTTCAGATTAGGTGTTTCCTAATTGAATGAAATTATTTATAGAAAGCTAGTCAAATTTCCCTTTTTTACATAATGTTATTATTGATCTCTAGAACCAAGTTCCTCCTTTTTTCACCTAGGGTTTATGGAAGGAAAGTAATAATATAATATTTAGGGATGTGGAGAGAAGCAACTAGGAGGTAAGCCTAATCATAAAAACTCAGATTAAGGAAAACACCGAGGCTGGAAGTTATAGCTTCTCCAAAACCTAGCCTAACTACAAAGAAATGAGGATTAAGAAAAACTAGGGAATTAGGAAGGATCTAACTAAAGTCAATTGGTCAAAGATGCTAACCAGAATGGCTACTATGTGGAGCCCTCTGTAGAAGAATTGGATAAATCGTAACTTTGATAGGTGCTCAAAAGGCAACCTAGGACAAGCTACAGCAGGGAGTTTGTTAAGGAACTATAAAGGTGAGTGTATATGGGTGTCTTCTCCAATAATAAAGTTGAAGCTATGGCAGCATTAGGGGGCTTCAATACTCTTAAGGAGTTGGGTTATCAAAATGTCATAATTGAAGGGGACTCTGAACTTATAGTGGACACCCTAAATGAAGAGGTTGCGCCACCATGGGAATTAGAAAATATAATTGATAAATTCCAAGTCATTAAGAAGTATTTTACCAATTGTAGGGTACAACATGTTTATAGAGAGGGAAATAAAGTTGTTGACTATGCCGCCAATGTGGCTTTGAGTTGTAGGGGATGGACCAAGTGGACTAATGGTAATATGTCAAAGTATTTAAGTGACTTAATCCTAAATGAAAAAATTGAAAAATGAGTACCATACGCAAAAATGAAAGATTGATGTTATGCAGGAAAAATGAGTACCAAGTGGTGTTTTTTGGATTTTCGTGTAATGATGACATAGGAAGTACAGGATTGTATCAAATGATCTTGGCTGGAAGTAATATTTATTATTCTTCCTTTATGGAGGTGACCAAAAATCACATGAATATTATCAAGTTGTTAAGGGCTGTCATTTCTATTCATGTCGATTTTCCTTGTGTCATCTATTCCCGCATTTCTAAAGTGGAGAAAGGTATGAAAATTAATGGGGATTTTAATACTTGTAAGAAAAATGATGGGATTTTTGTACCGAGAAATGTGTTGTTGGACTTAACAAAAAGAAACTTCTTGATTCACCATTCTTTATCAGCTCTTTGAGTCATTTTGGTGTGAGAGTGTTTGCTACATTCTGGAAAGAAAGGAGTGGGAGATTATGAAGAAAAGTCTGCCCCAGTTGAAGAATTTGCAAAAAAACAAAATGGGAGGACCAAGGAAGAGAATTGAGCTGCCAAATTGTCAATACCTGAAATAGAATGTGGATATATGGAGAATGTTTGAAAATGTTGGTATGGTTTCGTTCTTCCAATCCCTGAAGGGATACAACAAGAACCTAACGGCAGAGTTTACCAACTCCTGGAGGAAGGGTAATGTTACCATTGGAGTGGTGAAGTTTTAGGTAATGAAAAGACTCCTTGTAAAAGCAACAGAGCTACAAAATCAAGGGATTAAAGTTGCAAAGAAAATCGAGGCAGACTACCAAAGGTTTGTCAACAAATTCGTGCATGAAGGGGAGAATCTCAAAAGATTTTAGAATGGGTATGCAAGATTGGAACTCCCTCCTCCCTTTGCTTTAGTTAGCCTATTTTTTATACAGTACTTTAATCTTGAGGGAAGGTATATTTCAATACACGCATACCATTTTCCCCTGCTTAACCACATTTGGCATGGTGAGAGAGTCAATTTTCCTTTTTATCTATTGTCCTCCCTACAACTCAATATTCAGAAGGGATTCAATCCTCCCCTCCACCAATGTCTGATGCTAACCCTATACAAGTATGCTCTGGCATTGAATCCCCATGGCAACTCTTTGGCTAGAAGAAATGAGAATCCTGGTTGTTTCGAAGAGGATAATGAGGAATACCCTATGGATGAAAACCCTGCTACTGTTGAAATGCCAGCTGAGGAACCTAAACCCCACCCACCTCTTGTTGTTGCTGCTAGGAGGGTGCTTATTACTGCTAAAATCCAGTCCCTTGTGGCCAATGTGTCCAAACCCTCAACTCCTATGTCACAGAAGAGTGAGGAAAAAATAACTTTTGAGATTAACCTCATTAGAGCTATTCCAGAAAAAAGAAAACATTTTCCTTTACTGTTGGAACTTCCCAAGGAAAAGAAACCTAAAAGAGACTTAAACCCTAGGGATGTCATCAATATTACTAAGGAAGGGACTCAAAATGAGGAGGATAAGGAGTCTCTATAGGGGAAAGGGAGTGGAGGGAGTGTGGGAGAAGGTCATCCTACCTTGCAAAAGCAACCTTGAAGGACAAAAAAGTTAAACAGAAAATGACTGTGTGTGATGAGGAGGACCTGGGTTATGAAGAGTTTGAAGCACAGGAGGAAGAATATTCATAGGATATGGACTTTGAGGACTCAACTTATGAGATGGGGGAAGAAGGATTAGAGGAGGATAAGGAAGAGGAAGAGGAAGAACAAAATGAGCAATTTGAGGATCAAAAGAATGAGGTTGAAAATGTGTAGGAAGCTGGGGATTTGGGTATGGATATCATGAGCCACTTGCATAGAGTGGTAATTGTAAACATAAATGTACTTTAATTATTGCAAAAATGACTTTATTTTGTGTAACTTGTCTTTTTTTCAAAACATATATGTACCAATAGATGTTTATATTTATTTTTTTTGGTTAGCTACACATTTAGTAGTGAACATATTTTGGTGTAATTTGTAATTTTTTATTGGCATAATTAAAATAGTGTAATGACTAAAATATAAACAGTTATTGGGGGGTCAGGTAAGCATGGAGTAAACATCAATTGGATCATGGGCGACAATTGGAACATTTTCCCCTAGCCAATTGATTTACAAGTTGTATGATGGTATCAAAGCATCTTCATGATCCCATGCTGAATTGGTGGCAAGATTAATCCCTTCACTATGTTTATGTAATGCTTTTGAACACAACATAGGTAATAAAACCAATAAATTATTTTATATTTGAACAAGGTGAAAAATGTGCTACTTTACAACCTAGGTCATAGAACACCACTATTCTCCAATTTTCATTCAATAATATCCTAGGAGTCCTAATTGGATTGAATATCAACCTCATAAGGTGAGTCAATTCTCAACAAGGAAGACCTATTAAGGGGTTATTTAAAATTTTAGGGGTTCACCACCAAGCAAATGCTTGGAAAAAACAAATAAGAATTCAACCTACAAAACCTAGTAATGCAAGCTAAATGAAGGATGCAAATGATGAAATAATGCAATAGGAAGTTAGGATATGTGTACCTAGGAAGTTTGGAAATGCAAAGAAGCTGTCAAAAGTTTCTATGGAGGAAAAAGATTCCCTTATTGTTTTCTTAGTCCTGTTGCTATTTTTCGAGCCATATGCAAAATCTTCGGATGCTAGAACTAGATTTGGAAGAAAAATTGAAAAATACCTTCAGGAGGACTAAGGTGTCGTAGGTGGTGACTTAGTCTTGTCTAGAATTTTTGGAATCTCTGAATGTGGTCTTGAGGCTTGATGTTTGCACTTCCTTCTCTGATCTTAGGTTCTAAAACTTTCGAATTTGGCCCATGGGTGATTTTTCATGAAGATGACAACTTTGCAATTTGCAACTTTGCACTTCAAATGATCTTCAAGTCTTTAACCTAAATTTTCAATCACAAACATGCAAAAGGGGAAAAAATTATTGATTGTTAGTGAATGGGGGTTTGTCTTGGTCAAACCCCTTGTTGGTAATTAAACCTTGAAATGAAATGAAATAATGAAGGGAAATGATGAATGAGAAAAATTCTATGTTGCAACTCACCAAACCCTTGTAATAAATTGTTGTAATATGCTTGAAATGGCTGCAATGGATGTGGTTCTTGACTCTTGATTGAAGGATGTTGATCTTACATAAAACACTTGCTTGAATTATAAACCTTACATCACAAATGTTAGCACATTAACAAACATGATGCAACAATATCCTTGAAATGATGCTTGAATCTTGATGATGACTCCAATGCTTGATGAAATGCTCTTGAATGCTTGAATGCTTGGATGCTTGTTAAATTACTAGGTGAAAATATGAGAGAAGGAACCTTGTATTTATACTTATCCATGCTTAATATCTAGAAATTATACCACACCAAGCTAACATAGGAATTCATTAATAAAGGAGGCTAAATCCTGCTAGAATTTAAAATTAAATCCCGAAAATACCTCAAGGGGGACTAAGATGCCCTAGGTAGCATCTTAGTCCCAAGGCATGAAACTCGAGGCATAGACTCCAAAAAGGGACCTATTTAGGTGCTTTCAAAATCAGGGTCCCAAGACCTTTAGGGGATAAAGACGCCCTATGTTGTGTTTTAGTCCCGACCAGAAAAATAGGGACACTTAGACAAAATCATTAAATTACCATTTACCCTTTGAAGTTTATTGGGATTAGCCAAAAAAAGATATAATTCATTGGGCTTGTGGATGCAAAATAGGACCAATTAAGACATAAATAGGAATAAATAAAGCAAGGTGGGCCCAAACAAGTGTGAAAATGCAAGGGTATGCATTTTCCTACACTAAATTTAGCCCCCACTTTAGTGAGAGGATGAACTTGCTTCAAACTCACACTAAAGTAGCCAACCACACAATCAAGAGGGGTTCAAATGTACACATGATAGTAAGATAGGATGACAATAATCAATAGGGTGGCCAAGCCCCCAAGATCAAGATCCTATGACAAACTAACATAAGCACAAAGGAACACACATGCAAATGATATGTGAAGCCATAACCAGATTGAAAATATACACCATCAAAGACAGAAAAAGAAAAAAGGAAGAAGAAAAAGAAAAATGCAATCGATCAAGCTTCGACTGGCCGTCCAATGCATTGTGGACTAGGTCTAGGTTGTTTGTCCAAAAGAGAGGTTTACAAGTGGAGCGCATTGCCCACTATGCAAACAAAGCGCATGCTCACAAGGGCTAGTGATGCTAGTTGTTCACTAGGTGAGCCCCAAGAGGTCCATATCAAAGTCATACCCCCATGACTATGACAAGGAAAAAAATAATATGCATGCTCACAAGGGTTATTGAAGCTCGGTGTTCACTAGGTGAGCCCCAGGGGACTATATCAAAGCCATACCTCCATGACTTTAATAAGGTCAAAAAAGAAAAATGTACGCTCATGAGGGCTAGTGAAGCTAGGTGTTCACTAGGTGAGCCCCAGGAGGACCATATCAAAGCCATATCTCCATGACTTTAATAAGGTACAAAAATAAAAATGCACACTCACAAGGGCTAGTGAAGCTAGGTGTTCACTAGGTGAGCCCCAGAGGACTATATCAAAGCCATACCTCCATGACTTTAATAAAGTACAAAAAAGAAAAATGCAATAGGAAAGAAGAATGTTCAAAGGGATTTTGCTTCATTCATGTGAGGTCTCTTCTTAGGGAACATCATGCTTAATGTCTCCAAGAGAGGATAAATACAAGGTCTCATCCTGGGGAACACTGTACCTAATGTTTCCAAGAGAGGATAGTAAAATATCACTCTCTTGGAGGAAATAAAACCCAATGACACCACCAAGAAAGGACACATCACAAGAAGGAGGAAAATCACTCAAGGAACATGAAGAAAATACAAGTGAAACCATGCCAAAAATAATGCCAATGCATGCCCCCACTTTAAAGAAATTGCTAACACCATGCTGCGAGCAATTACTTTAAAGTAGCCAAAACATGAACAAGAAAAGAGGAAAAGAGGGTTGCCCCCTAGAAACACATAAGGGATCTATGGATTTGGGGTCAGTATCTGTCTTTGCTGCAATGATATTAGAGAGCTCAGAATTGCCATCATTCCCCAAATACACATAGAAATGGAAGAATGACACAAAGAGAGTGAAAACAAAGAAAATCCTTTTGGGTCAACATGGAAGAGACATAGGGTGTCTTGATACCTTGTGTCATCCCCAAAAGGAAAACACAAGATAAAAATGAAAATGAAAAGGAAAAGGAAAAAGGAAGCCTTTTGGGTGAGCTTGAAAGAGACATAGGGTGTCTCGACGCCTTGCATCATCCCCAAAAGGAAAACACAAGACAAAAATGAAAATGAAAAGGTAAAGATTTATGAAAAGGAAAAAGCGTACGACATATAGAAGAATGAAGGTAAAAATAGAGGAATGCACATAGAGAGGAAACATCAAACAATATGGGGGATCACATCACACACATGCAATCAAAAGCAAAAAGAAAGAACAATAAAAAGGCAAGATAAAAGACTAGTAAAGCACATGTGAGTCAACCATCCAGCAGGTCATCCACATTCCAATCTTGTTCAATATATGTGGAATGCAGATCACTAGCGAGAGGGACAACATCAAGTGCTATACTAGGAGAATCACCAGGTTCAACACATGGTGCATCACTCGGTTTAGGAGGATCATCATGGTTGTTATCATTTAAGCTCATGGAAGAGGAAAATAACAAATTCAACTCATTATGCACTTGGTCATCAATTTTAGCAGTTTCTTCATCATCATCTAAGTTAACCACAATAGAAGGATGAATGATAATATCCATAGAGGGTGCTGGTCCTTCTTGTGTTGGAGACATAGGATTTGTTTGTTTTAGTAAGGGAGGAGGCTCATCGTGTATTGCTTCTTTCAAGTTTAGATTTTAATTTTCAACGTTGTTTTCTTCATTCATCTTTCAAGTAATAGCACAACGTCTACGCCTACACTCTCTAGAATTTCTATTTCTTTTATTACAATTTTCAAGTTGTGCTTGTGTAGGAGTGATTCTTCAACCATAGGTTCCTTTTATTCTTGTGAGGGAAGAACGGAAGAAACCATGTAAGGTTGTTCAACCACTTTCTCTTTTGCTTTATAAATTTGCTTAGGAGGAAAATTAGGACTTGTTTGGTGTTCTCTAAGCCTTTTATAGGAAATAGGAAATGGATTTTTCATGGATGGGTCTTGGTTTGTTGGAAGGACTTTAAGCTCACTATTGTTTTGTTCAAGGGGCAGAGGTTCAATCATGGGTGGAGGAAAATTCTCAAGGGATAATATGGCTATGCATTTTTCTTTGAATTTTTGGTAGGATATGAAAAGGAAGTCTTCATGAGGTCTTATAGGTTCCATGGGCTCAGGCCAAAAATAATCTAAGGAAAAATTTCCATGGGAAGATGGAGGGCTAAAGCCACTATGGTTTATTGTGAATATTTCATTGTTGATTGGAAACTTTAAGCACTTATGGACAATAGATGGGACTGCATTCATGGAGTGAATCCATTTGTAGCCTAACTTCACACAAAATTGGTCCAAATTAGATATGATAGAGAATGATACATTTAATTTCTTTGGTCCTACTTGTAAAGGGAGTGTGATCAATCCCATTGTAGAATGAGCAAATCCATCATGCATTTTTATCCATGCTTTCAGTTTATCATATCTATCTTGAGTAAGTTCATGCACATATAAGAGTTCTTATGTGATCACATTCTCTCCATAGATGAGATCAATTAAAATCCAAAGAGTGGGACTATTATTGATTCTGCCAGCTGTAAAGAGGACCATCAGGTGCATGCTTGATTGTTTCTTTTGAAGAGAAAGTAATATCAGTGGGCATTATGGTTTTCTATTTATGAGGCTTAATGTCAATCACTCCTATCGTTGGACTAATAGGAATTTGTTCATTAGCATCCTTAGGACTCTATACATCATCATCCATAGGATTTTGTTTGTTATTTCTCATATTCTCATCATCTGTGTCAATGTTCATCACATTGGGCTTAATTTCACTAGCCTTAACAAATTAAATATTATGGTCAAGGGCTTGGGATTGGTAAAGATTTACAAGTTTTGGTTGGGAGGAGCGACAAACTTGTTACCTTTGTCATTCACACCTCCAATTTGGATATGATTAGAATCAATGAGGTCTTGCACAAGGTGTTTAAGACACTTGCAATGTTCTATATCATGCCCTTTTGGTTGGTGATAAGCACAATAGGCATTGTGTCTAAAGATCGGAGGTAATGACTTGCTAGAGTCAAGGGGTTGAATGGGACATAAGGTAAGCATGTTTTTGTTTAATAGTCAAGTCATGATGTTGTGAAGTGTGTTGGGTAAGGGTGTAAATTGTCTTTGCAGATCCCCAAATATATAAGGATTACTCTTCTTTATAGCAGCTACTTCGGTATCTAATTGTTGGGTAGGTTGGGAGGTGGAATTTAGTTGACGAAATTTTTTATTTTGTCTTTTGAAAGGCTAGTAGGTGTTTTGATTTGAGGGTTCAAAATTTTTAGGATGGGTAGAGGTGGTTTTTGGTTCACTACTACCTACATAATTCTAATATTCTTGAAGAGAAGTGAATAAGTGCATGAAGGAAGGGAATTTCATCATGTTGAGCATGTCTCTTATCTTACTTTGTAAATTTTCTATGAACATATTTTGAAGGTGAGAATCGAGAATCTTCACACTAATTTGGGAATAAAGTGATTGGTAGTGTGAAATAAAGTCAGTGACTTTTTAACCCTCATTTTGCTTACATCTCATCAAATCAACTAATGTGATTTCAGGAACCATATTATAGTGCCCCTTAGTTTGCTTTGTTTCTGGCAGTTACATAGGTGTATTGGAATGAAAGAAACTATTTGATGAAACTTGGATACTATGACACTTTGATGTTTAGTATGATGATATTTGATGACACTATTATATTTGATGTTTTATGCTTATATCTTGGTTATTAGATTAGCTTAATTGTTTATGTGAGCATATGAAGACTATGTGTTTGTCAGATGTATATTCTAGATCATGATTTAATATCTATCATTATGTGTTGATGTATTGGTGGAGGGAAATAGGGTCACATCACTCGCTTGTGAGTGCCTTGCGATGCTGTGATTTTTCCTTCATGGTGTGATTGACTATTTTCCTATGCACATGTTCAACCGTGTTATTTGTTGTAGGTTGTAGGTACCAGGCATCGACTCCACCTAAATTTTCAGGTTTGAGTGTGCCTAAATCAGAATGGAGATTTTTGATTCAGACGTAGCATTGGGTCCCCCACATTAAACCATCATCCTCGTTGAGGATGAATATCTGTGTGTGTCACACCACGTCTGTAAGGTCAATTCATGTATATTCATCTTCATTATGTTGGCAAAACAATGACATACAAGTGAGAGGGGGGGTGAATCAGTTGTCGCAAAAATTTAAACCTTTTCTAACTGAACTTATCTTAATCTCAAATCTAATGAATGAATAATTAACCATAAGCAATTAACACGTCAAAGAGACAAAGAACACCAAGAATTTTTTTTTGTGGAAACCCTGTTAAGGGAAAAAACCATGGTGGATGTTAGTCCATAAGATTATACTTTGTTAAAATTATAATGAAATACAATAAGGGGAATGCACATGCATTCATGCACACTTCCTAGAGCTCATTGCTCAATTACAAAAGAGGACTCATTGTCCAACAATAGGGTTTGGATTAAAACCATCCAAGATTTGAACTGAGAAAATAGATTCTGCTCAAGCCTGATTACAGTTCCAATTAAGCTCAAAACTTCTCCACACTTCACACAATATTCTTCACACACTGCTCAGTAATGATATTTGCACATACACACATAGGAGCACATGAAGCATACTTTCTACTGGTCACAAAATCACTCATATATCCGCTATAGGAGATTTCACCACAACTTCGTCGGCCAAGAAAAATAAAATATTTTTGTAATTTCGGCCAAAAATTTTAATTAAATTTTTAATGTGCACCCACCAAGGTCAGCTACAACATAGTGGGGACCCAAATTAATATCTCCAACACAAAAATAATTTAATTAATTTCACCTCGAAGATCCACAACACGCTACCACCAACATTTTGGCCAAGAACAAGAAAAACTAAACATGCACAAAAAGATCTTCAACCACGAGCACACAGATCAATGTGGTCGTACCAAAAAATAGAGAATGAACTAGAGACATCTGAGAACACCAAGAAACAATAGAGAAGCATCCACAACAACTAAGATAGCAAGAATCACACAATCTTCATTCAGGAACATTGACAGAGACCAACAAAACACTGTCACACAATAACTCACATAAAACTTCACGCGGACCTTTGAAACTTTTGGTAGATGATCTAGACATACACAACAATAAACCATTTGATCCAAATTATCTAATCTTTTACGTACAAAACAAAGCACCTTCATGACCTGCACAGTTCCACTAGGAACCTGACACACTTTCTTTTGCAAATTTCTCAATATCCTCGACATATACAACAGTAGATACACCAAATGCTAATAGTGTTGGCATCAATGAAAACCAAATATCAAAAACACATCCACAACATCCAAAAATCTCCCCCTTTGTCATTGATGGAAAAAACATGATGTGAAAAATACCATCAACCCAACACATTGAATTCTTCTGCACTTTTTCTAAAATGATTTGTCATGTTGCTCTTCTCACCCTAAGATATTTTTCACATTACTCTTCTCCCCCTTTGACATCAATGGAAAAGGTAACCATGACCTTTCCATACACATGCTTTGAACCAGATATTTTCACATCTTACTACTCCCCCTAAGTAGTAGCCATGGAAACATCAATCCAAATTGGAATATAGCAATGAAGCTCACAGATTGATGCAAGTAAATGCATCTTTTAGTTTTTATCAAGAGGGGTAATTACCCCTAGCATTCCTCTCAAATACTCAAAAGTATCCTTTGGAAATGGCTTAGTAAATATATCAACAATCTGTTCTTTGGTAGGCACATACTCCAGTTTAACTTCTTTTTCATTCAATTTCTCCCTCAAGAAATGAAACTTGATTGATATATATTTAGTCTTAGAGTGTAGCACTAGATTCCTTGATATATTTATTGCGCTTGAGTTGTCATAATATATGGAAATAGGCTCTTCAAATATTATTCTGATATCTCTCAACATTTGTTTCATCCATATCACTTGAGTACAATTATTGGCAGCAACAATATATTCTGCTTCAGTAGTGGATAGAGAAATTGAGTTTTTCTTTTTACTTAACTAGGATACTAGCTTCTTCCCTAAGAAGAAAGCACCACCACTAGTACTTTTTCTATCATCCACATCACCAACCTAATCAGCATCAATGTATGCACACAAAGTGAGATCATCATCCTTTGGATACCAAAGTCCAAAGTCAACTGTTCCTTTCAAGTATCTGAAGAATATTTTAACAATAGTCACATGTGATTCTTTTGGATCAGCTTGAAATCTAGCAACCATACATACAACATTCATAATATTTGGTCTAGTCTGAGTCAAGTAGAGTAATCCACCGATCATTGACCTATATTTGGTTTGATTTTCCTTAGGAGAGTCATCATTCTGAGTCAACTTACATCCAGTTACCATGGGTGTACCAATAGGTTTGGAGTGTTCCATTCCAAACTTTTTCAACAGTTCTTTCACATATTTGGACTGAGATATGAAAATACCTTGGTCCAATTGTGTAATTTGTAATCCTAGAAAGAACTTCATTTCACCAAATCATGCTCATCTCAAATTCACTCTTCATTTCATCAGCAAACTTCATGCATAGATTATCATCTCCACCAAAAATGATATCATCAACAAAGACTTCTATGATTAATTCCTTATCATGATCTAATTTGAAGTATAAGTTACTATCAGCAGTACCTTTAGTGAATCCAAGCTTTAGTAGATATTTTTCCAATCTAGTGTACTAGGCTCTGGGGGCTTGTTTGAGTCCATACAAATCTTTCTTCAATTTTCAAACTATATATTCCCTATTTGTTAGCTGAAATCCATCTAGTTGTTCAATGTACACTTCTTCTTCTAGTTCTCCATTTAGAAATGTAGACTTTACATCCATTTGATAGACTTTATAGTTCTTATAAGCAACATAAGCAAGAAATAATCTTACTGCTTCAATTCTAGCAACAAGGGCAAAGGTTTCTTCGAAATCAATACCTTCCATTTGAGAGTACCCTTTACATACTAGTCTTTCCTTATTCTGGACCACTTCACCTTCCTCATTCAACTTGTTTCTAAATACCCACTTGGTACCAATCACATTTTTTTCTTTGGGCCTAGGAACCAAAGTCCACATCTCATTTATTTCAATCTATGCTAGATCTTCCTTCATAGCTTCCAACCAATGTTCATCTTGATAGGCTTTAGTGAAATTCTTAGGTTCAATCTTGGAAATCAGACAATATTCTTCCGCAATCTTTCTTCTAGTTTGCACTCCTTTGCTCTTATCTCCTATGATTTGACTTTTAGAATGATTCAACTTTACATACCTTGGAGTCTTGGGACTTTCTCGGACTTTTGAGTCTTCTAAATTTTCTTCTACACTTGCACTTGTCTTTGCTTCCTGACTGACTTGATTTTCTGAAACAACTTGTGGTTGCTTCACTAGAACATATGGAATAATTTGAAGTAGATTCGGTGTTTGAGTGTTCTTCCCTTGATTTGTGTTGTCTTCATCTAAATCATAGCTGCACCATCTGGATGATTTGATAGATTCCTCATCAACTCTAACATTTTCACTCTCAACAATCTTTCTCAGTCTTTTGTTATAACATCGCTATGCCTTGCTCTTTGTAGAGTAACCTAGGAAGAACCCTTCATCGTTTCTAGCATCAAACTTTCCTATATCATCATCTCTCCTGATATAACATTTGCTTCCAAAGATCTTGAAATACTTAACAATAGGATTGTAACCAAACCATAATTCATAAGGGGTCTTACCAAAATTACCATGAAAAATAAAAAATAATTTTTGGTGATCCCACAATAGTGGTTTACAATTTTTGGCCAAACTGGACACTAAAATAATTTTTTTAACTAAATCTTCACTTTCGGGCACCTATAGCAGCTTAAATGTGAGGAATTTGGAGATGATGAAAACTAGAGTTTCGTGAAATTTTTTCTATAGATTCTAAATATATTTTTTCAATTTTTGGAATCAAATTTCACTTCTTTTCCATCTCCCTCGAAAACTAGTTTTTCAGAAAACAACATTTTAAAAAGTGGCGCTCAGTATAATGCATAATTTTTTCCATGAAGGATAAAATTCTAATTATTTTGAATTTAGATTCTTAACTCTAATATCTAGTGCTTCCACTTGGTTAGATATTTTTTATTGAATATTTTTTCTTTAATCAAGTTTTGAATTCAAACCAATTATAATTCAAACATAGTGCAACCGTATAATGCGTAACTTTTTTTGTATGTATCAAAATTCAATTTATTTTTCTTTGTTGGATCAAGGACTTCAATATCTGGTGCAATAATTTTTTATTTTTTATTTTTAATTATCTACTATTTTTCCACATGTGTAGAACATAGAGCTTGATTTTCGGTGAAAAACCTACATTCACGAGAAATATAAAATAAATATAATAATAAAATTAAATTTATTTAAAATTATACTTTTTGGGAAGCTTATAATAAGGACTAAATACTTGCAAAAATAAAATTTTAAATGAATTCATTTGATCCCCCAAACGGTAAATCAAAATTGGTTTTTTATCGCATTTTGATAAGTGTAAAGGAGACTTTGTTATAGGTATGGTTTAAAACTAGCGGGTTCTATCCAAGGGGGTTTGATTTAAGGTAGTTTGATCAAACCCTCTTCAATTGGAATTCTTTAAATGGAACCTTTTAAGGCTTAAATAATTATAGTTTCTAAAAATATGTGATTTCAGCAAAAAATTGTTCCTCCCAAAAATTGTAAACTAGCTTTGTGGGATTAAAAGTGTATATAGCAGTGCTTACAGCTTCACTCTAGTACATCTAAGACACATTCCCTTCCATAATCATTGTTCTGGTAGCATCCAGTATTATTCTATTCTTTCTTTCTGCAACTCCATTCTATTGACGGGTTCGAGGAGCAGATAACTATCTTTTAATTCCATGTTCTTCACAATAAGAATTGAACTCTTTTGAAATGAATTCACCACCTCTATCAGATCTCAGACATTTTATTTTCAAACCTTTTTCATTTTCTTCCATGGCCTTGAAACTTTTGAACTTTTCCAATGCTTCACACTTTTCTCTTAAAAAGGACACCCAAATCATTCTAGAGTAATCATCAATGACCAACATAAAATACCTTTATCCATGAATACTTCTAATTCTAGAGGGACCACAAAGATCAGTATGTAGTAGTTCCAACACATTATTTGAATGAATTTTTTTGCTCTGGAAGGAGACTCTAGTTTGTTTACCCATCTGACATTCTTGGCATATTGCATTAGTAGGCTTCACTACCTAGGAAGATCTCTTACTGCTTGAGTAGAACTTATCTTGATAATGTTGTCAAAGTTTACATGACATAATCTCCTATGCCACAACCAACTTTCATCTACTTGAGAAATTAAACAACTTCCACTAGCAGTATTCAGGTGAAAAATATTACCTTTAGTTTGCACACTAGTAGCAATCATGTTTCTGGAACTCCCACGGATCTTGCATTTACCATTCTTGAACTGCAGATCATATCCTTTGTGTACCATCTGTCCAACACTTAACAAGTTATGCTTTAGGCATTCAACATAGAGAACATCATTAGTATTTTTCTTACCACCAAGGCTAATAGAACCTCTTCCATGAATCACATAAGCATTGTTATCCCTAAATCTTACAACCCCACTGTCATACTTCTCTAGACTCACAAACTTGCTTTTATCACCAGTCATATGATGTGAGCATCCACTATCAATGACCCACTCATCTTTCTCCTCAACTCAGGTTGCAAGAGCTTTCTTATCTTCAGTAGATTCATTAGGCACAAATTTATCTTCAATGGTAGCAATGAAATCCCAGTCATCTTGATTTCCATCATCTTTACTAGAGTCATCATCATTTACTGCTTCTTCAACAAAGTAGCATTTATTTTGGAATCTAGGTTTTCTAGGCTTAGACCTAGGAACTCTTTTAGGACATCTTGATGCAAAATGGCCTCTCTTACTGCATGAAAAACATTTAATAGGAAATACATCTTCATACTTACCTTTTCCTCTTCCTTCTTGTTTTGCAATCAGTGCTTCCAGTTCTTGTACTTCTCTTTCTTTGTCTTCAAGTTGTTTCAATTATTCATCATATTTGGATACCTTTTTGGAGCTCTCTCCCGGACTGTATCTTTGCTTGCAACTTCTAGATATAGTAGCTTTGAATGCAAACTCAGTTTTTGGTGTAGATTCACCAAATTCACTTATTTCAAAAGCAGCAAGCTTCCCGATCAATGTATCTCTTGTCATCTTGTTTATAGATATAAATTCTTCAATAACATGAACCTTCATTTTGTGAGGCAAGGATCTGAGTATCTTAGTCACAATTTCATCCTCACTTACTGAACCACCAACATATTTAATACCTAGCACTATTTCATTTACTCTTTGCATAAAAGAAGTGATATTTTCATCTTCATCCATCTTTAGATTCTCATACTTTCCTTTTAAGCTCTGTAGCTTAGCCATCTTCACCTGTGTATCTCCTTCATACAAATTTTCCAGCTTCATCCAAATCTCATGAGTTTTCTACAAACCTATCACATTAGCCATCTCTGAATTTGTTAGAGTGCTCACCAATGCTTCCATGCTCTGGTATTGCTTTCAACATCTTTGATCTCATTAGCAGAGGAGGGACCATTCTGAGGAATAGTATATTCATCTCTTGTAATATTCCAAATAGCATCACCAATGCACTACAAATGAAATTGTATCTTGAATTTCCATAGTGAGTAGTTGGTGCCATCAAATCTAGGACTGTCCTTAAATGTTTCCATCTCAGATCACCTTAAGTTGTTAGACTTCTTTAGAGGAACTAGTTTTAATACCAATTGTTGGTAGAACAAGGACAAACAACTAAGAGGGGGGTGAATCAGTTGTCACATAAATTTAAACCTTTTCTAACTTAACTTATCTTAATCTTAGATCTGATGAATGAATAATTAACCATAAGCAATTAACACATCAGAGAGACAAAGAACACCAAGAAATTTTTTTTTGTGGAAACCCTGTTAAGGGAAAAAACCACGGTGGATGTTAGTCCACAAGATTATACTCTGCTAAAAGTATAATGAAATACAATAAGGGGAATGCAAATGCATTCAAGTACACTACCTAGAGCTCACTTCTCAATTACAAAAGAGGAATCACTATCCAACAATAGGGTTTGGATTAAAACCTTCCAAGATTTGAACTAAGAAAATATCTTCTGCTCAAGCCTGATTATAGTTTGAATTAAGCTCAACACTTCTCCAAACTTCACACAATCTTCTTCACACACTACGTAGTAATGATATTCAGACATATGCACATAGTATCACATGAAGCATACTTCCTACCAGTCACACAATCTCTCTTATATCCACTATAGGAGATTTCACCACAATTTCGTTAGCCAAGAAAAATAAAATATATTTACAATGTCGGCTCATATTTTCAATTAAATTTTTAATGCGCACCACCAAGGTCAGCCACAACATAGTGGGGACCCAAATTAATATCTCCAACACAAAAAGACTTTAATTAATTTCACCTCGAATATCGACAACACACTACCACCAACATGTCGGCCAAGAATAAGAAAAATTGATCATGTGCAACAAGATCTTCAACCACGAGCACACGGATCAATGTGGATGTACCAAAAAAATAGAGAATGAACTAGAGACATGTGAGAACACCAAGAAACAATAGAGAAGCATCCACAACAACTGAGATAACTAGAATCACACAATCTTCATTCAGGAACACTGACAGAGACCAACAAAACACTGTCACAAAATAACTCACACAGAACTTCACACGGGCCTCTGAAACTTTCGGTAGATGATCTAGACATACTAAAAAATAAACCCTTTGATCCACATCAGCTAATATTTTATGTATAGAACAAAGCGCCTTCATGACCTGCACAGTTCCACTAGGAACCTGACACACTTTCTTTTACAATTTTCTCAATATCCTCAACATATACAACGATAGATACACCAAATGCTAATAGTGTTGACATAAATGACAACCAAATATCAAAAATACACCCACAACATCCAACAATCTCCCAACACGTTGTTGTCATTTTGCTTTTGTTTGGTAATTTCTTGACTGTATGTTCATTGAGTTATGCTCATGATTAGTTCTTTGGTTGATTATGTCATTAATTAAAGGTTATTAAATTTAAAGCCTTTATTAAATCAAAGAATTAAATTAAATTGAATATTATGAAAGTATTTATTTAATTTTAATAAATTAAGATTTATTGTTTAAAAACAAAATATTTAAATTATATATATATTATTAAAGTGCTGAGAAAATAAACTTTATGAAGAAATAAATTAATGGATTTAATAGAGTGGATAGCAGTTACGGATGGAATAAATGAATAAGGTAGTGGAAGTTAACTAACAGAGGGGCAATTGGATTATTTTCAGCAAACTAATTGCATTATGTTGTGTGGGAGTTTCTTGTTCTTGAATTTGTTTTCTTTGGTTCTTTAAAAATAAAATAAAATTGTGCTTTAATTGATAGTTGTTATTTGTCCTTTAGGGTTTTCATGGTGGGGAATTACACATATGCAATTGAAAATGGTTAATAAAGGCCTCAACAAGTTCATTGAATGAATGAATTGAGTTATTCGGTAATGCAAAAAACTAGTCCAAGGAAATGTCTTTCAAGGATTAGGGAAAAAAGTTTAGCCAAAATTCTATCCTCAAGGATAAAGTCACTACATAGAGCAGTAAATGCATTAACATGAGTAACATGATCACCCTTTCCTCCATATTTCTCAAATATAGGGATCTCTATACCTTGTGGTACTGGAGTTCTCAATATCTCCAAGGATAGTGGGTTGATTCAGTAAGAAGGTAGACCATTTTGATTTTGATTTATGGTGGAAACTTGACGTTGAATGGATGAAAGGATTTGTAAAAGGTGGTTAATGATAGGATCATTACTTGTGGTTTGTGATGGAGGTGAATATGGTGGTGGTGTGTATGTTTTGGAAGGACTAGTGAATTGATTGCTTACGGGAGGAGATATAAGATTAGATGTCACATAGGTATAAGGAACACTAGTGGAAATGTTCAAAGTAGGAAATATATTGCTAGTTAGTTGCATCATTGTGGTTACTTGAGGATTGGTATAGGTGGAAATGGAGGTTATTGTTGAAGGGGGAGGAGTTTGCTTTCCTCCTTGGATTTGCACATTGTTTGAAGCTTGACCACCATTAGTGGTGGAAGGAAGGTGTTTTGCAAAGATATGAGCTATGTTACGCACAACTTCCATTCCTTCATCACTTTCCATCATGAGATGAAGACTATCTATAGTAGGTGTAACAATGTTTGAAATGTTTTCAGTACTCACACTATCTTGTAAATGAGCTAGGTCTTCATGCATTTTCATTATTTTTTCTTGAGGGATATGATCAACCATTGTTTGAACACTTGGCATAGCACTTGTAGGTAAGGTAGGAATATCAAAAGAGGTATCAAAGGTATGGTCCATACCTAGTGAACTAATACCAACACCAAGATCCACAACGAGTTTTTTATCATGGGATTCCATGAGTCTTGCACTTCGTCTAACCATAGTATTAACAGTAGGACACTAAGTATTACAACTCATACAAGGGATAAACCAAAGAAAGTGAAATGAAGATAATATCTTATGCTTGCAATTACACTTGAAATGAAAGAAATTGAGATAACAAAAATTCTACAAACTGTAACAGAAAACTGAAAGCAACAAACAAAAGCACATAAAAGAAATTTCAGATCCTAAAAATTAGAAAGTCAAAGTCAATAGGGACTAAGATGCCAATAAGGGCGTCTTGGTCCTACTGGTGAAATTTTGAGGTTCCAAGGACTAAAACAGATAACAAACAACAAAGAGAGGATTTTGAGCCAAAACCCTTGAGAGGGACTAAGACACTAGGAAGGGTGTTTTAGTCCTAACAGAAGTTTTTCTCAAAAAAATAGCAAATTCTAGATTGTTTACAATGTTCTCAGGTTGCCTATTCAAGGAGCTGATGTTTAGAAATAAAAAATTATGCAAATGAATGCAACAAAAAGTAACTAGTGACAAGCAATTGAATGCAAAGTTGAATGCATTTTTTAAAAAATTTGGATGCAATAAGAATGTTTCTAAATGCAATTAAGATGATGAACAATGCACTTTTCAATTTTTGAATGAAATGAAATGATGCAAGAAAGAAAAAATGTAACCTATATGCACTTTCACTAATGCAAATATGAGAAACCCTAGATGCAATTTCACTAATGCAAAATGCAATGCAAGAATGAATGCAACCTAGATCTAGGACTTTAATGAACTCCAAATCAGAAAGTGAATGCTCAAAAAGGGCCAAGTTTAGCAAAATGAACAAGGTGAAAAATGTGGTGCTTTATAACCTAGATCATAGAACACCACTATTCTCCAATTTTCATTCAATAATGTCCTAGGAGTCCTAATTGGATTGACTATCAACCTCACAAGGTGAGTCAATTCTCAACAAGGAAGAAATAGGAAGGGGTTCTTTAAGATTTTAGGGGTTCACCACCAAGCAAATGCTTGGAAAAGACAAATAAGAATTCAACCTACAAAACCTAGTAATGAAAGTTAAATGAAGGATGCAAATGATGAAATAAAGCAATAGGAAGTTAGGATATGTGTACCTAGGAAGTTTGGAAATGCATTGAGGATTTGGGAAATGCAAAGAAGCTATCAAAATTTGCTATGGAGGAAAAATATGCCCTTCCTATTGTCTTAGTCCCGCTGCTATTTTTCATGGTAGATGTAGAATCTTCAGGTGGCAAAATTGGATCTAGAAGAATTTTTTTAAAATACCTTTGTGAGGACTAAGACACACTAGGTGGTGACTTAGTCCTATCTAGAATTTCTGGAATCTTTGAATGTGGTCTTGAGGCTTGATGTCTGCACTTCCTTCTTCTCCGATCTCAGGTTTTGAAACTTTTGAATTTGGCCTGTGGGTGAGATTTTGTGAATATGAAAACTTTGCAATGCAACTTTGCAACGCTTCGAATAATCTTCAAGTATTTAACCTAAATCTGAAATCGGGAACATGCAAGAGGGGAAAAGCTTGTTGATTATTGAATGGGTGTTTTCCTTGGTCAAACCCCTTGTTGGTAATTAAACCTTGAAATGAAATGAAATAATGAAGGGAAATGATGAATGGACAAAATACTATGTTGCAACTCACCAAACCCTTGTAATAAAGTGCTGCAAATATGCTTGAAATGGCTGCAATGGATGTGGTTCTTGAATCTTGCTTGAAGGATGTTGATCTTGCATAAAACACTTACTTGAATCATAAACCATACATGGAAAATGTTAGCACAATAAAAAGCATGATGCAACAATATCCTTGATATGATGCTTGAATCTTGATGATGGCTCTAAATGCTTGATGAAATGCTCTTGAATGCTTGAATGCTTGAATGCTTGGATACTTGTTAGATTGCTAGGTGAAAATATGAGAGAAGGAACCTTGTATTTATACTTATCCATGCTTAATATCCAGAAATTACACCACACCAAGTCGACATATGAATTCATTAATTAAAGGAGGCTAAATCCCACCATAATTTGAAATTAAATCCCAAAAATACCTCAAGGGGGACTAAGACACCCTAGGTGGCATCTTAGTCCCAAGCCATGAAACTTGGGGCATAGACTCCAAAAAGGGGCCTATTTAGGTGCTTTCAAAATTAGGGTCCCAAGACCTTTGGGCGAAAAAGATGCCCTAGGTGGCATTTTAGTCTCAACCCAAAAATTAGGGACACTTAGACATAATCATTAAATTATCATTTACCCTTTGAAGTTTGTGGAGATTAGCCAGAAAAAGATATAATTCATTGGGCTTGTGGATGCAAAATAGGACCAATTAAGACATAAATAGGAATAAATAAAGCAAGGCAGGCCCAAACAAGTGTGAAAATGCAAGGGTATGTATTTTCCTACACTACAGTATTGATTGATTACATGGTGATAAAGAGGATGTTAAGGGGATATCATTTGTTGGCACATATTAGGATTTGAGGTATGTGCTAAGGAGATAATTTTATTTAAATGTGTCGAATAGTTTACCTTAGAAGGTTGTGCAATGTATATGTTTTTACTACATATAAGGTTATTTGTTCCTACAATGGTTTAATAATAACATTGTTGGCGAATATCCAAGCATGATGCATATGTATAAAGCTGATTAATGTATGGGTTCCATCATTGGTTAAAATTGACATAATTATTTTTAGCATTTGAAAATGGTCGTACACATTATATTTGTGTTCTTGATGTCATCCATGCTATTCTTGATGGAGAAAATCATATTCTCGTACTATTGAAGAATCTAATCCAACATGTCATAGTTGGAGTGTAATAATAAATATATTGGTGGTTGGAGACAATGGAGGATGGAGAAAATCTATCATCACAAGCTAGCTTCTTGCTCAAGGATGATTCATCACATAAGAAGCCCTAGTTTCATCTTTCAGTTTGAGTCCATTCATAGAACAAGGGGGCATGATATCTTTGTTTGGTCTGTAGAGATTGGTATGTCTCAATCTGTAGATTTGTTGAGTGGTACCTATGAATAATTAATTTTGTATCAAACTATGGTTTTGTAGGTTTGTATTTGTGAATAATTGAGTAATTCTTGATCTGTAAACGGTGGAGTGTTATTGTGGATAATTGAATTATTTTCAATTCATAGTTGGTTGGTGGTTTTTCTATTGTGGATAGTTGAGTAAGTCTCAATTTATAGTTGGTTGGTGTGTTTTCTTGTGGATAATGGAGTTTGTCTTGATTAATAGGATTGGCGTGCTTGTAGATAATGGAGTATCGTCTCAATTCATAGGTATCTTGTAGGTTTGACATTTAGGAGATCTGCTGATATGTTTAGTTTGATGTATTTTGGGTAGGTGAGGAGGATTGGTGGAGAGATTCTTTATTAAATTCTTTAGAAGGGTTGTTGTGATCAACCCTTGTAGTGTTCCACCCTTTTTTTAGAGTGATGTAATAAGAGGGGAATGTTGGGCTATTACATCACAATTTAACATTAGATTAGATTATTTACAAATATTGTAAGTTAGATAATACTAGGTAATAGTTAGTGAATAAAATAAATAAGTTAATAGTTAGTTTTTGTTGGGAGTTATTCTCGTAAGGGAATTTTGGGAAGTTTTGTATGGGAATATTTTGGCTATATAAGCCATTGGAATGTAAAGCAAAAATCATTTGATTAAATACAATTTTAATATTTGTTTCATTATTGATATGTAATCATGGTATAGCCAATTGAGTTACAAGGTTTAAGTGTTCATTCTAGGATCAAAAGGGTATGATTTTGTTAGAAATTTTTAGCAATAAAATACTAGAAAATTAAGCTCCCATTAATAGAGTTTGAAGGTAATTTTCTAGTTTTTGGGATAAAAATAAATTAGATTTTTTTTTAATGTGAATTTAGATGAATAAGAATGTGGGATTTACTGTGCCCTTAATTATTTTTCATTATGATTGCATTAAAATCATGTTCACCATTTTATGCCATATTTTTTAAAATCAAGCTTTCATCAATGATGTCTTCAAGAATTTTTTTTTTTATGATAAAAACAAATTGGAAAGTTTGAATGTTTGGATTGAATATGAATGAATATGAATGTGGGATTCTATGTCTCCTTAAAATTTTCCATTTTGGTTGCATTAATTTCATGTTCAAAATTTTATGCCATTTTGTGCATTGATTTATGTGCCATTTCCAATTCGTCAAATTGGAGCATGGAGAGCCTAGGATTGAGGTCTAGGGTTAGGGAGGAGTGGCTCTACATGTTTCCCCAAGTATGGATGTGATTTTGTGGCTAAAATGGTGGTAGAGTTGTAAAACAATTGGAAATTGTGTAATTAATTGAGCTAATAAGATTATTTCAATAACATAGCTTCAACACTTGCATAGGCTCCATACGATCAACCAAGGGCATGCTAAACCTCATAGGGTGGTGGATGTCACCAAAGCACTCCCTTTTTCTTTTGATGAGTATACATAATCGGATTCGTAATCCATTTTTTATGCTTCATGATGACACCCCTTATCTCTCACTAATTCCCTTGTCCTTGTGGTTGTTGGGTGTTACATCCAACATGTGCTTATCCTTACTCATATTTTTTTCTTGGTTGAGTGGTTAGTGTATGTTGTTTATATCCATTTTGTATACACCATTATTGGTGTGTGTAATCCTTATTCTCATATTTGTTTTAAGTGTGTTTGTGGCCCTTGCAACGATCTCCTAGAATTATGCAATGGACTTGAGGGTACCACATGGTTGGATGGCATGGAACCACTATTTGAGATTAGAGGATCCATTTGGAGAGCACTGAATACATGATAAAGGTTGGAAAAGGTATCATATTTTATTTATTGTATTTTTACCTTTATTTTGCACAAATTTAATCATATTTCATTTATTGTATTTTTACCTTTATTTTGTACAAATTTAATCATATTTCATTTATTAATTTTTACCTTTATTTTGCACAGATTTATAATGTAATACATTTGAGTCCTATATAATTGTAATAATCTTATTGAACCTCCTAAGTGGATGGATTGTAAACTAACCACATGATTGGTATCAATACAATAATGCATTTACCATGTATTGATGTTAGTGTCGAGCATGCATGTTGCTTCTCATGATATTTATTATTTTTGTGATGTTGGTTAAAAGGAACTAGAGCACATTTTAATTTGGGTTTAAAATGAATATAATGCTTATAAAAATGTATTGTGGTTTTCTTGGAAGATTTAGTTTCAATTTTGGTGTTCTTGTGTGTTTGGGTGTGAGAATCTACCTCATTGTTAGACTATTATTTGTTCTCCTTGTGGCTTGGTATGAATAGGAGGGTATGAATCATTTCCCTTCATTCACAGTATCATTAGTCATGTTTTGGAGTCTGTTATTTACTTCCCAACCCCCTGGAGTTATTTCCTTTGAGAGTTAGTGGTTTGGAGATTAAGTTTTAGTGTTCACTTCTATCTCCTAGTCATTGTTTCAAATTTTTATTTGTGTTGTATCTCTTTCCTTGTGTGCCCTAAGTGTTGTTATTGGCATGGTGGTCTAGATGGGGGATTTTATCAACTCATAGGCCAGGAAACTAGCACAGGCATAATAACCAAACATAGGAAGTGACTACAACTTATTCTTAGGACTCTAGCTCTCGATCATGACCCAACACATTTGTAGGACATTGGTGAAATTGTGCTACTTTCCTTCCTAGTTTCTAGTGTCCACCTAGTGTGATATAATCATCTAGTATGTTTTTGTCCCTTGTTCATCAGACAATGGGTTATTTCATTCATTTTTTGGGAAAATTTGCATACAAAAGTTGTTCCCCTTGGCCTAGCGAGTCTTCCCATATTGTTTCTTTGTCGATAATTGTTGTACCTAGAGGGTTATGACACCTTTTTCATTGTGAAGCATTCTTTTTCTTAAAATGAACCACCATGACTCCAATTTGATGGGAGGCTTGTACCTCCTTGGGTTGTCTTTTCTTTTAGGGGTCAAACTCTTGTGTTATAGGTTCCTTGTTTGAATTTATCCCTCTTGGGATTTAGCTGGTGTGTTTAGAGTTAGAAACCTTGTGGTCATGTCGTTTAGTTGTGATGAGGCATATCCTAGTTGTTCCACCATTGTGTAGGTTTCCTTTGGGTGTTGTGTGAGTTTTTAAGTGTGTTGGTGAGGATTTGAGGTTGATTATTCTATCATCTCATCCTTGTGTTGTGTTTGTGAATGAGCATAATTGTGGGTTAGTACTCAATCATCATTTGGGTGTCATCCCACTCTCTCATAGGTACATCATGGTGAATTCTTCCCATGATTGGTAAGTATTTTTCTAGTGCCACCTTGCTTGTAGAATGGTGGGGTTGTCTTATTGTTAGAGCCCTTTCCTTGTGGTGTTTGACATGATACTTGTGTTCACATTGGTGTGTAGTGTGACATTTGGTTGTCTTATTTGGGTTGTTTATTTTGTTTCATTTTTTTCCAATTAGGTAATTTCCTAGGTGTTTAGTTTAGGGAATTGCAATATTCATTGAAGATGAGTGAATCTATATTTGAATAACTAAATTATATTAAGAGTGTTTTTACCTAGCTAAATTAAATTTATGTTGTGATGGATAATAAAAGATTAAATATCACTCTATTATGTCCTCTACAAAACTCATGGTACAACTTGGTAATGGTTATCAGAAGAATTACCACTAGTATGTTGACACTTGAAGAGATGGTATGTGTTCATGTTTCTAAGAAGATGAAACATGCAAATTTATATTTTTAAAGATTCCTTTAAATTTTTCTAAATATTCCTTAAATAGAATAAAAAAGGAAAGAAGGACAAGAAGAAAGGAAAAGGAAGATCTAAGAGATATAAGTATCCTAGTAAATCCAAGGTAAAATGTTAGAATGATGGTAGGAAAGACCAAATCTAGAAGGGTTGTAAAGAGAAGAAGAAATAATTGAATGGATTAGATGATGCAAATTATAAAATATCTCCAAATTAATGTAAAGAATTTTTTGTAGCCCTAATTAGAAGTGCATGGATCAAATTTGTTTCATTTTTTATATGAATCACATAAAGAGTGGTTCTTTGATTACAAGTAGGTTTGTGGTGGAAAAATCTACCTTAGTGACAATAATTTTGTTAGGATATCCTTAATGATGAAGGTGGTTTCTATTTGTGTAGAACTTATAAGGATCTTGATGTGTCTTTCCCTAAGGGAATTTCATTAGGAAAGAGATCACAAGGTGTAAAGATTGAATTTCAACCTCAATGGTGAGTCAATAAAATCAAGATCTCGGTCATTAAGACAATAAGTAAGATTTCAAACAAAATTGAAATGATTTGAATCACTAAAACCAAATGAACAATAAGAACTAATACATGAAATGCAAATTCTTGAAAGTACAGAAACTAAAATCAAAGTTTGCAAGCAGATTTAAGAAGGGTTTGGACACATGCACCTATCACGAAAAGTTTGTTTTGAGATCTATTGAAGGACTAGTTCACCCCTAGGTGAATGGGTCTTGGTTAAGGATTCTAAAAACACTTTTGACAATACTTTGATGTTGGATTTTAGCTTTTATTTGGCACAGGTCCCACTATTGGAAAGTTAAGAAATAAAGTCTACAAACTAGTTTCTGTGGAATGACAACAATGATGACAACTTATGCAACAATGTGAAATTTCTCTTTAATATATTCAATTCTTCTTCAACCTATAATCTACACATACACAAAGAGGAAAATCATTTTTTGTTAAAAAAGAGCATTAGATAATAGGAGATTAGAAAATGGACTACAAGATGGTTTTTTCAAACTAGAGAAGAAAACTCAATTGGACCCAAAAAACTTAGGATTGAATGAGAAGTTTCTCACAATAAAAAGTAAATCAAGGACCTTGCAAGCTATGAAAATTTGAGGTTTGAAAATAAGAGTTAAATTTAACTAGTTGAATAATGGGGATAAGGGCACCAAATTTTTCTTTAGGTATATTAAAGATAAGAGTTCTAGAGAGAAGGTGGGCCATATTTGGGAGGAAAACAAACTCATAAGAGATCCTAAAGAAATAAATAAAGTTTTTCCACAACTTCTATAAGAGTCTATTTTCATATGAAGGAAACAATCCTCAAAACCATTTTGCTAGAAACTAATGTAGGAGCTTAATTCCAAAGAATATTACTAAAGACTTGGGAGAAAAAATAAAATAAAAAAATTCAAAAGAATAGATTGTAAATTTTCTATCAAAAAATTGAATAATGACAAGACCCTTGGAGTAGATGGGCTCCCAATTCAATTCTATAAGAACATAAGATGGATTGGTGATGATCTGCTGCAAGATTATTTTGAAGCCATTGACAAGGGATCTTTAGGTTGTAATATCAATAAAGGAATTATTAAAATGATCCCTAAGGATGAGGATAACACATTAATTAAGAACTAGAGGCCTATTACCCTACTTAATGTCTCATACAAAATTTTGGCAAAAATATTGGCCCTCAGATTTGTATATATTCTCCCCAAGATTATTAGCCCTGCACAAATAGGATTCATTAAAGGAAGATACATATTGGAGAATCTCATAACTAGATGGAAGCCATAGAGTGGGATAGAAAATCAAACCAAAATAAGAGCATTCTCTTACTAGATTTTGAGAAATATTATGATAGGGTAGAGTGGTCATTTCTAATCATATCACTTGAAGCTTTTGGCTTCCTAAGTGGATTTTTTGAAATGGTGAGGACTCTACCAAACGATGATATAGCTCAAGTTGATATTAATGGATCTTTTTCAGACCAATTCCCCTTGAAAAGGTCAATCATGCTAGGTGTTGGTGATTTTTTATGAACCAAAATTATTCTTACCACATACCTATGAACTTGTCAGAATTCAATTATCAGTAAGGGTAAGGATTGGCCAACACATAAGTAAGGGTTCTTAGGCCTTTACTTCTTCACTTCAGGCTTTGTGAGACCTAGGAGGGTAATCCTAAACATTGTATTTACATATACTGGTGTGCCTAGGTATCAAACACATTGTAAACATATGATCCTCCTTAAATTTTTAATAGACACAATACCCTAAAGTTTTGGCTGACCTTCATGGTAGTGCCTAACTCAATCAAGTGAAAATGTAATTCATTAAGTTTCACACACACCCAAAAAAATATTGACAAGTAAGTTGATTTTAATTTTGTGATTAGCTATTGAATTGGTCACCACAATTGAAGTATAATTACTTTGCTAAACTAGTGCCATATTCTTGGAACAAAGTCAAACCAAATACCCATATGATTAGATAACAATTTTATATATGGCAATACTCGAATCCTTGAAAATATTGCATTATAATATTCCCACTTATCATCTCCACCATCTACTTCTTACTAGTATCCTCATACATGACTTATTTCAAACCCACTGTTATATTCAAGCACTTACATCCATTCATTGAATTAATGAGCAAGAATAGAGTAGTACATCTATTGGAAACCAACATAGACAAATGGGATAACCATTGATTATATTATTCATAGTTTGTATAACCTGTACATAGGAGAGTAGCATGTAGAAACTTTATACTATTCTGCTATATGTATTATCAATGTCATTATCAAAGAACCATATACATATTGACTGAATTTATCCCTAAAACATATTACCAAAGAGTTCAAAATCCATTTTTGTCTCTGTGTATAACCCCTTCAAAGAAAACTACCCACTGACCTCCTTGTAATCAGCCTTGAAATTGATTTTACAAGCCAAGGGATCAACAAGCATCAGGCTGAATTACACCTACATTTCAAAATGAATTTCACTAGAATGTGAAAATATTTCCCAATCAGTTACAAGAAATCATTTGTAGGATAGGGGAAAGAAAAAAGCAAAACTCCAAAAAGTTGTTATCTAGAGAAGAACCACCAGTCTTCAAAAGGCATTGTCATCACAACATCAAAAACATGCAAATTCACACTGAACCAGGAAATGTCACCATCAACACTGAAGGAACAAATAAACAAAGACCCACATCACAACACATCAGCTAAAGAAAGCGAGTTAGCACAAAGGACCAAAAATTGAGCACCAGCTCAGAAAGGGAATGAGGTGCTACTTTTCCTTGTCAACAACAAAGTAAGTACACCTACTTGGTGTTCTTATTGAAATGGAGTATCCATCACCACCTCATCCTCAAAATCAATCAAATCAGTCATGGCCATGAGATACTGATGGTAACCTGAATCAGTTTTAGCTCCACTGTCAAAATAATCATCTGAGACTTCAATGGGAGAATGATGACGTCCCATATAAGCTCGGTGATACTTATTCTTTCTCACAACTCCCCTCTCAGGCCTATCAATTTTATTCTCCTTACCCTTGACCAATTCCTCCAAGATAATTTGGCTTCTCAAATGATAAGCACGCTTGAGAACACCCCGTGCAAACTTCTTGCCAACTCTTGTTTTCTTCTTTGGAGTCACAGGGACTTTAAGCATATCTTGTTCACTCTGGGGATAATCACCTTGAGACTCAAGAGGGTTGAGTCTCTTGGGCCTTTGGACTAGGCTGAAAGACACACTTACCTTACCCATTTCTTGGCTGAGCAACTTATCAAATTTCCTTAGGACAAAGACACCACCCAATTTAGAAATAACTAGCTCAAATTTTGCAATTACTAAGAACACTTCACACAATTACTCCTAGACTCTTAATTCTCAAAAAAATTAAATGGTGAGAATAACAAGCAGGTAATATTCATTAAATAGAGAAAATGAAGATTTTCTGCATTAATTTTCCAAGAAAGCTTGTGTGAGAGTGTTGGCAATCAATTACTTTGATTTTGAACCTCAACCATCAATCATACTTTGAAATAAATCAATGGATAATCAATTAGGATGATTGATTATGACAAAGTTAAATGCATGGACTTGATGCTTCTCCACAATCATAAAACTCAAGTGAGATAAACATTCACTTAGGTTGCACATTAATCACATTCTTAGCATTTAAGCAAACTTGTCGTGTCACATTTACCCACTTGCCTGTGGGAATTAATTTACTTGCAATTCATCATAGTAAGACACCGGGGAGTGATCATGATTTAACTTAAGAATATCAGCCCGTACTATTCCTTACTCCAATTTAACATTCCCACGCGTACCAACACCTGACATATTTGATAACCATAAAAATATTTCCCAAATTTCTTATGCATGCCCAAGAATTGGTTCTAATTTAGCATCATTTTTATCTTAAAATAGTCTCGGCCAATATTTAGCAACACCTTATCTCCATTAGAATCCATCTGAGCCTTGGAAATATTCCATGTGGCATTCACCCTCTTTCCCGTTGAAAAACATGAGACATAAGTGGGCCCTTCATGGGATGGTGAGGAGTGGTTAGGATTGACCCATGTTACCTGCCATCAACCATCGATCTATATTCTCAAGAAACACATGCCATCCCCACAACCTAGTGGGTCCCTCCATGGAGTGACAAATGTCATCTTTCTTGCTAGCCCATGTGATTATTTTAATGAAGAAAGAAAACAAATGTGCTCATGGGGAACGACCAAGATGCGACCAAGATGCGACCACATCATTCAACGACCACCATTGATATCATTTTGATACTATTTGCCTGATCAAAAAAAGACACCGGGTCCACCATGTAAAGGTTACACTTGTAAAATTCCTTCTATCCTGTGTGATCACTTCACCCTAATGCACAAGACAGACAGGTGCATGAGGAACGGTCCTGATGAATACACGTGTTGCGATGCCTACCATTGATATTTCTCAAAGCTATGCCTACTATCCTTTTGGAACCACTAGTCCCACCTGACATGACACATGGAAACCATCTACTAGCCCATTCAAATATTTTAATGAATAACAAAATGAAACGAGCGCGCAGGGAACAATCAAGATTCGTTTGCGATGATCAAATGGTCATCTCAAAACTGAAATCTACACATGCTGCAAATGTTAATTTTAAAAAGGGGGCCATGACTAGGCTGATGAGAACTTGACCCTTAGGAATGAAGAATTTAGACTTAAGTCATTAAGTATGAAAATCAAGCCCACCCATAGGAAAAATTAAGCGTTGAAAAGGATTTAGGTGACCAACAAACTTGAACCCAGGGGGCCGATGAAAACAATGATTCTAATGGCATAAGTGGTGACTTAGAAAAATGGAGACTAGGAGCATTAGTTCAATGTAGAAATAGAACACCCAAAGGTTTTTAGGCTCATAGGTCAATTTTGAGGGGTTTCGGCAACACAAACCCTAAAAAAATGATGAGGAACACAACCTTAAGCCAAACACGAGGGTCCAATCCAAGTATTGCAAAATTTAAAATGGAACCAAGAGAATTTTTAGAGGGGTTCCATCAGTGGCTCCAGTTGGGGACACATGCCTCTCATAGGCATGGTGAGATCAAAAAATCATGGGTGAAGCAAACCAAGCACAAAAGACAAAACCAAGACAACCAACATATGTACAATTTTTACATAGGCCACAAAGACCTAAACCAGGAGATCCAATCTCCATCTTGTTTGAAGCCTTCCCTTGAGGTGCAATTTTTCAGTATGCACCCTCCAATTTTACTCAGATTAAATTCTATTTGGTGGCACCAGGCCACTAAACTTAGGGCCGATTCTTTCCCCTGTCAAAGACCAATCTATTGAAAGAACCAATTTCCCTCAATCCACCTTTACCTCTGCCATTCCACTGCAACAAGTATAATCCTCCTCTTACAAGAAAAAATATGTGGTTACCCTTGAGAGCTTCTTGATTACAAACATTGCCACTAGCATCCCTCACAACTATTCTGAGCATACCAGTGCCAATGTAATCTTTTTCATTTTGCTTTGTATAATCAGACTTAAACTGAAAGTTTTCATTATCACATGACATGTATGTGTTATATTCATCACATGAAAGATATTCATATTGAAAATAACATTCCATGCTCTTTCTCTTATTTTCATGCTCCATCAAAATGCCTCCCAACTGAACTAGAGACTGAAAGTATTCATACTCCTACACGTAGTTGGCATCATGATATTCAACCTTATCTACAACATCTATATCAAATTCAAAACATTCATATGTAATTCCCTGAAGGAGCTCATCAATATGTTGCTCTGTTTGCTCAAGACCACATTTAAACTCTGTATCAGATGTATCATCAGAGTTCTCAACAAAGAGTGAATTATCTTTGCACTAATAAGGGTCATCATTTCTCATTTCTAGTGAAGATGGAGGATCATCAAATAAGGGATTTTCCATTACATTTATTGCTGTCATAAAAGCCTCAACCTCCTTAGCATAAAGGTCTAAATATTTCATACCATTATCATTATAATAACTAGAAGAGCATACAGATAGGTTTTCAACTTCATTCTTACCATCTATAGTTAACATCTCTGACTCATATTCTAAAAACTCTTCATAGGAAGAAGGTTGTTCCTCAACCAAACATGCGTTTCCATCATTATCAACATATTTCTCATTTGTAGCAAAGGATTTGATCTCTTCTTTATGAGGATAATCATGATCTATCGAGAAATGATCATACTCAATTCCATCACTATCATTACAACAAGAGGATTCATCAATAATGAAACTATGTTCAAAGTCTTCAAATTGGTTGCACATTGTTATGTCTTCCATATGAGTATAGGTACTGGAATCCTCAAAAGAGATAAAACCATGCATTTCATTTGCTTCACTGAGGTGTACATTTTCAACCTTTTCTTTACTCCCTTCTTCCTCATATAATACATCACTACTTGAATCATTTGGGATAACAACATTATTATCATTGTAGATTGAAAACATAATAGCCTTTTGATGATCATCTCTAATCTTTTCAAAATAAGAAATGCATTCACACACTTGGTTGAACCTAACAGGCTTCAATTCATTTGGTAGAGCACTCAAACCTGGCTCATAAGATTCATAAAATAAATCAATGCATACTAAATTTTTAGGCTTGTGACACTCAGGAATTGCAGACACAGTATCCATAAATCTTGCATAGAGATCATATGACGATTCTCCTTCATGTTTCCTTATGCAAGAGAGGGCTTGAATAGGGACCATAAGATCACAAATGCATGCAATTTCTTGACAATTTGTTTCGGGCTCTATGTGATCCATATTATGGAATGATGTGTAAGCTGGGACAATAGGGATGTAAGTGTTATGACATTCATCTTTAATTTTTGACTTACACCTTTCATCAACATCTAGTGCTATAGGGCAGCAAACAATTGTAGACAAATAACTCCTTTTCATTCCATATTTTTGGTTGTTTTCAATGTTCATGGCTATCCCATAAGCCTGATGCAAGGTTTTAGGATCCTTATCTCTTAATAGATAGCTCATATCATTATCAAAAGCTCCCAAATAAACAACTAAACATTTTGCATCACTTAGTCTCATACCCTTAGGAATATTCTTTAATGTTTTAGCAAATCTTTGATTAAATGCTAGAACCAACTCATCCCTTCTTTCTCAATGCTCATAAATTGAATGATCACAAAACTAAAATTGATTCTTTCACCAAATTGCTCCATGAATATTGCTTTGAACTCTACCCAAGAATAGATAGAGCATGCTGGTAAATAAGAGAACCTGTCTCTTGCATCTCCCTTCAAAGACTGAACAAATAGCCTCATGATCACATCCTCATGTTCTGCCTCAAAGTCATTCGTTAAATTATTGAATTCTTGCAAATGCCTACTTGCTGATTCACACTTTCTACCACTGAATTTTGGTAGCTGATTTATGATTTCAGGTGGAATACTATTTGGGTAACCATTAATTCCACTAAAATTAATGGGTCTATATCTTTCAGAGTTAAAATTTCTTTGACAACCTGGCTGAAGCTGATTACAAACCATGGTTGCACTAGGGAGCATACAAGGGTGCATATATTGATGATACATTTTCCTACACCCTTACAAGCCTTTTCATATCAACTTTGCAGTTACATAGGGTACTTCAAACTTATTTTACAACATAATATTAAGCTTTTAGAATGCAGATTTGTATCTTAACTTGCTTAAGATCCTCTAAATGAGTTTCTTCAAAGATATTTCATACTTCACTTCATAGTAGATGTTGCAATCTAGTAATATAGAAGTATGTAGAACAATCACTACTATTCCCTTTCTTAGTGCTTAGTTTCACTTAATAGGGAAACTGCAATTTTTTCATCCTGATAGGAAATTTTTGTAGATATGAGATTTTCTTCAAATCTTCATCAGGTTCTTTAGATAGAGTCACCACCTCTCTTCACAAAGGACTGAACTTCAAGCAATATGAAGCTCCTTCAAAGATGAATTTCATTCTGGGTCTTCGCCAACAACATATTCTCACATAATTTCTTTGAAATTGCTGCAACAAAACTACTTCTAGGTCCAAGAACGTTTAGATTCACCGAATGATTAACTTTGTGGTTTTGAAACTTTACCGACTCTTAAGGCTATATGATCTTCTATTGGAATTTTCTCAAGTATATCCCTAGTGGAGTTGCCATTTCTGTTAGTGATTTTTTATGAACCAAACTTATTCTTACCACATACCTATGAAATTTTTGAAATTAAATTATCAATAAGGGTAAGGATTGGCCAACACATAAGTAAGTGTTCTTAGGCCTTTACTTCACTTCGGGCTCTATGAGACCTAGGAGGGTAATCCTAAACACGATGTTTACAGATACTGGTGTGTCTAGGTATCAAACAAAGAGTAAATAAATGATTCTCCTTAAATTTTTAATAGACATAATACCCTAAATATTTGGTTGAACTTCATGGCAGTGCCTAACTCAAACAAGAGAAAATTTAATTCATTAAGTTTCACACACACTCATAAAAAGATTGACAAGTAAGTTGATTTTAACTTTGTGACCAACTGTTGAATTGGTCACCACAATTGAAGTATAATTACTTTGCTATAACAGTGCCATATTCTTGGAATGGAGTCAAACCAAATACTCACATGATTAGATAACAATTTTATATATGACAATACCCGAAGCCTTGAAAATATTGCATTACAATATTCCCACTTATCATCTCCACCATTTACTTCTTACTAGCATCCTCATACATGACTTATTTCAAACCCACTATTATATTCAAGCATTTACATCCCTTCATTGAATTAATGAGCAAGAATAGAGAAATACATCTATTGGAAACCAACAAAGACAAATAAGATAACCATTGATTATATTATTCATAGTTTGTATAACCTGTACATAGGAGAGTAACATGCAAAAAATTTATACTATTCTGCTATATGTATTATCACTATCATTATCAAATAACCATATACATATTGACTGAATTTATCCCTAAAACATATTACTAGAGAGTTCAATATCCATTTTTGTCTTTGTGTATAACCCCTTTAAAGAAAACTACCCACTAACCTCCTTGTAATTAGCATTGAAATCCCTTTTATAAGACAAGGGAGCAACAAGCATTGGGCTGAATTACACCTACATTTCACTTTAATTTCACGATGAATTTCACCAGAATGTGAAAATAATCCCCAATTAGTTAAAATAAATCATTTGTAGGATAGGGGAAAACAAAAAGCAAAACTCCTAAAAACCGTTAGTTAGAGAAGACCCACCAATCTTGAAAAGGCGTCACTGTCATAGCATAAAAAATATACACAAATTCACACTGAAATGAGAAATGTTACCATCAACACCGAAGGCACGAATAAACAAAGACCCACATCACAACACATTTTCCAAAGAAAGCGAGTTAGCACAAAGGACCAAAAATTGAGCACCAACTCAGAAAGGGAATAGGGTGCTACTTTTCCTTGTCAGCAACACAGTAAGTACGCCTGCTCAATGTGCTTATTGAAAGTGGAGTAGCCATCACCATCTCATCCTTAGAATCAATCAAATCAGTCATGGCCATGAGATACTAGCGGTAACCTGAACCAGTTTCAGCTCCACTATTAGAAGAATCATTTGAGACTTCAATGGGAGAATGATGATGTCACATATAAGCCCGATGATACTTATTCTTTCTTGTAGCTTCCCTCTCAGGCCTATCAATTTTCTTCTCCTTACCCTTGACCAATTCCTCCAAGATAATTCAACTTCTCAGATGATAAGCACGCTTGAGAACACCTCGTGCATACTTCTTGACAACTCTTGTTTTCCTCTTCGGGGTCACAAGGAATTTAGGCATATCTTGTTTATTTTGGGGAGAATCACCTTGAGACTCAAGAGGGTTGAGTCTCCTGGACCTTCAGACTAGGCTAACATACACACTTACCTTACCCATTTCTTGACTGAGCAACTTATCAAATTTCTTTAGGACAAAGACACCACCCAATATAGAAATAACTAGCTCAAATTTTGCAATTACTAAGAACACTTCACACACTTACTCCCAAACTCTTAATTCTCGCAAACATCAAATGGTGAGAATAACAAGTAGGTAATCTTCATTAAATAGAGCAACTGAAGAGTGTTTGCATTAATTTTCCAAGAAAGCTTGTGTGAGAGAGCTGGAAATCAATTATTTTGATTTTGAACCTCAACCATTGATCACACTTTGAAATAAATCAACGGATAATCAATCAGGATGATTAATTATGACAAATTTAAACACATGTGCCTGATGCTTCTCCACAATCAGAAAACTCAAGTGAGATAAACATTCATTTAGGTTGTACATTAATCACACACTTAGCATTTAACCAAACCTGTCGTGTCACATTTACCCGCTCTCCCATGGGAATTAATTTACTTGCAATTCATCATAGTAAGACAACAGGTAGCGATCATGATTTAACTTCAGATTATCAACCCATAATTTTCCTTACTTCAATTTCACATTCCCACGTGTACCAACACTTGATAGATTTGGCGGTCATAAAAATATTTCCCAAATTTTATATGCATGCCCAAGAATTGGTTCTAATTTAGTTTCATTTTTATCTTAGAACAGTCTTGACTAATATTTTAGTAACACCTTATCTCCACTAGAATCCATTTGAGCCTTTGAAATATTCTAGGTGGCATTCACCTACTTTCCCACTAAAAAACATGAGACACAAGTGGGCCCTTCACAGGGAAGCGGGGATTGGTGGAAAGGATTGTAGTGGTTATAATATTTAAATAATAATGTAAATTCTTAAGCATTATAAAATGCTTTTCTCACCAACCTATGTATTTGATAATGTCGTGCAAGAAAAGTAGCAGGGGTGCGGGAAAGCTTTGTGGGCCCATGCAAAAGTATTAAAAGCATTAATTAATGTTTCTTTTGATGGTGATTAATGTGCCCGATGAATAAATTGAAATCTTCACTGATTTAAAAGCAAAGGGGAATGAATTTTAAAAATAAAGCGCAATGTAAAAGGCACGGGTAAAATATTTAAGTGGCCTGATTAAATTTTTAAAGGAAAAGCTTCTAAATGTTGATGGGGAAATTTTTTAAAGTGCTACATGGGAAAATGTTTTCTTTGGCTATGGGTAAAAAGAAGTAAAGAGCTTTCATGAATAAAATAATTTTTCTTTGTTTGGTGAAGGTAAAAGATAAGGGCATGGGTAAAAAAAATTTAATTTTTCCCAGTAAAGTGAATTAAATACTCAATGTGCAAGTCAAGGATTTTCTTTTTTGGAAGTAAATATTTTATGGAGGAACAACAAAATAAAACATTTGCAACAAGAAGTGGATAAATTACATTGCAAGGGAAAAATGGAGGAATAAATTTTCAACTATAGGGAAAAAGAAAAGGGTGAAGATTTTTCATGGTCAAGGTAATTTCAGAGTGAATGGCTTTGTCGGTGGAAAATAGATATTTTCAACAACAAGGCATGGATGAAGAAGGTCATCACAATGGGGAATATTTTTTGTTAGAGGGAAAGTGAATGTAAGATGCATGAACCAAGGTGCAGATTGAAGTTTCTTTTGGAAGCAAAGGCAGTTATAGATCAACGAAAGATGATGGATCTAGGTGTCAACTGTAGATG
Organism: Sequoia sempervirens; assembly: GCA_007258455.2. Taxonomy (NCBI): domain Eukaryota; kingdom Viridiplantae; phylum Streptophyta; class Pinopsida; order Cupressales; family Cupressaceae; genus Sequoia; species Sequoia sempervirens. The sequence continues at coordinate 46,969 of VDFB02270097.1, forward strand.
TAGTTTTAGGGCTTCTTCTTCTTCTATATATTTTCTCTTCTTCTAATTTACAAAAGGTTCTGAAACTTTTGGCTTAGGGGAAGGAAATAGAGAATGCTTAGCTGGGAGTTGGAGTTTCATTTATAGTAAATGAATGTACAAATTTCTATAACAATGTCAATTAGTTTGAGAAAATCAATGAAAAATATTGCAGAAGTTGTCTCCATTTTGTATTCTCAGATAGCATATGGATTAAATATATCAATGATATATTGATTTGTCATTGCAATCTTTTTGCAGTTGTGTGATTTGTGTATGGGTTTCTTCAAGTTAAGAATTAAATCTTGTATGCAAATTAGTATGGGTTTGAGGGAATGAAATGGATCTTTAAGTATGATTATGCAGTAATATGAGAGGTTACATTAATGTAAGTCATTAATTGTTAAAGGGCCACTAATTTGAAATAAACTGTTGTTTAAATTTGCATTCATGAGCTTAGATTTGACTCCATGCCTTAGGATTGGAATTGATATGTGATATTACCCAAATCATTTTCGGAAACAATCTAAATCATATTAAATCTCTATTACTTTGGTCCTCTTTTGTTTAAGTTATATTTGTTCCATGTGTCTTCATGATATTTGAAAGAGTATAGAGGCTAATTTTGAGAGAATTCCATATATTAACCCTCTATGTGTTTGAGATGAAGATATCTACGTTATGTGTTCTCAACAATGTTCAATGCAAATGGGATTATGCTTGAACCTAGTAGAATTTACAGTACCAATCACTCATATATCTGAGAACTATCCACTTTCATAGGTCTGTAGTTTGTTTCTTGACATAAGTTTATCTTAAAATTAGACCTACAATTAGGGGCACCCTCCCGAGTCCTATGGAGCTCAAAGTGAAGAAGGCTTTCATGGCCTTGTTTGTTGGATTTTGTTGTCTTCAACCTATTGGTAGTGTAGATTCCTTGTCCTAAAAATTGTATACCCTAGTTTAGGCATTGTTTTTCTTCCTTAGGGTTGAAGGTTGCAAGAAAAATAACCAACACTAGGCTGCCCTCTTGCACCTACCTTGTTTGTGATAGCCTCTAATACCATCTTCTACATTCTAAGGGATACTAGATTGTCACCTAAAGTTAAAGAACTAAATCCCCCGAATAGAGATGATATTTTAAACATTCAATTTGAAAATGGTACTACAATTTTTATAAACCTTTAGGAAAGGAATGTAGATTATCTTATGCACAAACTTAGTTTATTTAGTGAAGCCTTAGGTGCTAGAATATCTAAGGAAAAATATATGATTCTTAGTTGGGAGTACCCTGCAATTGGTTTAATAAGTTTGAATTTCAATTTGGAGGACCTAACAAACAAGTTAGGTACTTAGGCATTCCATTTGCAGTTAACCCCTATCTAAAAGATATGTGGGATTGGGTTAAAATTAAAATTTATAAAAGATTTTCAATTGGAACAAACAATACCTTTCATTAGTTGGAAGTGATGAGCCTAGTTTTTGGTCTAATTTTGGGTAAAATATGTAGTCTATTTGCTAATAGATGTCATGGAATTTGATGCTTAAGTGTTGGTATTGGCATAATGTTTCCCTCAAACCATTGAAATTTGACAATATCCTATCTCTACAAGTTTAAATGACATTTGGCATAATATACGGGTTATCTATATTAATTTTGCATGTGATTAATGGATGTTTCTTGGAGTGGTTATAGATGTGTAGTTATTATGGGTACTAACTCTGTCATGTAAATTTAATGAACTAAGTTGAGAAAGATGTCACTAGTTGGACATGCACCATAATGACTAGCTGAGGAATCACTCCAAGTCAAAGGAAGCTGGCAACAAAGATTCTTCATGCAACTATGCGTAACTACCTTGTAGTGGACCTTAATGATCGAGCATGCATGGGTGCTACTGCTATGCTAAATCTGCACTTGACTTGCATGTCTGGCCAAATTCCTTGCATGCGTAACTGCCATCTCTCCACTTTCCCCTGTTTTCCCTAAATGGTGTCCTCCTAGTCATGGAGTTGACTGCCCTATTTAGCTATAGTATAAATAATAATTTGATACTCCTTCCTCAGTTGTTGCACAATTTGATATTGTACTCGCATTCTCCAGTTCTAGCAATACAAATGCATTACTCTTTGTATGCAAGATTTATAGTGAATGAAATAAAGTTTTGAGTTCGAGCATCTGAGTTCTTGTTAGTTTAGAGGATAATTATCCAAGGGGGCCCACTTGGTAAGTAATTTGTCTTCTTAGTTTAGCATTAGCTTAGTATTGCTTACTGTTCATTGTTTAGTTAGACATCTGGCATTGACTGTTCCTGCAACCAAAGTAGATGGAGTAGTTTCTTGTTTGTTGTTTAGAATTCCATTATTGTTCTGCATTTTAGCTTAGCATAGTTGTTAGTTGATGTTTAGTATTTGTTTCATTTCTTTCTAGCAATTTACTTTTAGTATTGTGCTTCTTAGCCATAGAATGCAATGGCTACTTGAGCCCCTAGTGTACATATTGTGCTGATCCATTTCAAGTTCACATCCTTGAGTTGACAAGTTAAATGCACCTTCATGATGATTGAATAGTTATTCAAGTTAGATGTCCAATCTCTGAATCACAACTGTAAAGGCTTAGTTATTAAATCATTGTAGGAAGCCAACATTTTTGGCACCGTTGTCGGGGATGGTGTCAAGCTAGGAAGTCTTTTGGAGTCATTGGTAGTTTTTCTTGTTGTAGTGTTTTTGGAAGTTATTCTTAGCATATCCTCATTTAGGAAGTAATGACCCCCCCTTATTCTTTACCAATTCTTTGTGTGAGCTAACTGATAGTGGGTGATACCGTATGCATAGAGGAAGGAGAAGGGATGCTTATGGGATATCTATTCCTAACAATCCATGTCCATTCTAGCTAGTTGAGTACCAACACCTATCAGAAGAAGAAGAAGAAGAAGATCCACACCCCTTTGTTGATGCATACCCTAATTTGACTAGCTCTGAAGTCTCCTTTGAAGATCAAAATCAACTTGAAAACCCCTTTGTTTTGGAACCACATCAAGCAGGCATGGGTGATGCCAATAGGAATAGACAAAACCAACCAAATTTTCCTTTCCCCATTGCCCATAAAAATGAAGTTGACAACATCAAAAAAATTCCTACCTCAACACTCCCCAAGTTTTATGGACTTGTGAGAGAAGATCTTGATACATTCTTATTTGAGTTTGACATACTCTACAGGAATTATGATTATACCACTGATGTCCATAGGCTTAAGTTATTTCCCACCACTTTGAAAGAGGCTGCATTAAGATGGTTCATTAGCCTAGGTAGAGATACTATGGAAACTTGGGAAGACATGAAGACAAAATTCCTTGAGAAATACAAGGAATATTGCAGGGGTAGTGACATGATAGGAGGTGACATTTTTAGTATGTAGTAGAAGGAAGATGAGAGCTTGGAAGACTACATTGCAAGGTTTCTATTTTGATTGCAAAAATCTCCACACCATGCACATAATGAGGACTCACAAAGTTTGCTTTTCCTGAGAGGAATTAATGACAACTGCACTGACACCTTGGACCTCATGGCAGCAGGAGATATCTTTCAAGTCGATTGGGAAGATATCAAGAAAATATGCTAGAATTACTCTAGGGAAGCTTCAAAGAAAGGGAGAGCTTATCAATCTTCCATGGGTAAGTCAATGACCGGTGGAGTTTCAAGAATGGAGATCACTCATTTGCTGGATGACTTCAAGAAGGACATTATCAACAATCTAGCTACTCAACTGGATACACTTCAAGCCAAGAAGTAAGAGGAGGCAGAGACAATGCTAACACAGTATTGCCCTCATTGCAGACAAAAGAAGGACTGTAGATGCAAGATGGTAGCTAATCTTGAAAGCAAGAAAATCCCACTTGAGTTCAAGCCAATTCATATTGAGGAAGACCAAGTCTACTATGTTGCACAAAGGAAGCCTTGGGCTCCCAGACAAGGTATGCCACCAGATCCACTATCCTATGCTGAGCCATATTTTAACTCTTATTCATCTCGTAACCAATGGAAACCACTATATCCACCACCACCTTGGAGTACACTCCAAATGCTTGGCCCAGTCATCAGAATTCTCCACCCCAATGGCAACAACCTCAGGGAAAATGGCAACAATTTCAAGGGCACTAGCATCCACCTCCAGGAAATTGGCAGCAAACAAATCAATGGAGAGGAGGACAACAATGGTCTACCTAGACAACCAGCTACATGCAACCACCTTCTCAGCCCCAACAACCTTCTATAATTCCTCCACCTACTAATCCAATCCCAAATGCACCTAAACCTGCCCAGCTACCAGATCAGCCCACACTCAATCCAAATAAAAAACCACAACAATAACCTGCATACTTTGTTGATTCAAATCAATTCCCTGCATATGTTGTGAATGTAAGTGACATTCACTTGCATTCAAGAGATACTCTATCAACCCCTTCCAAGCCCATTATCACTGAAATTCCTATGGAAGAGGAAGGGGAGCCTCTGAAGGATCCCATTCGACCAAATGCATCTAAAAATACTGAACCAATTCAAGTCAAGTAGATTGAACAAGAACCACCATTCCCTTAGAGGTTGAAAATTTCCAAGAAAAAAGAAAAGGAGGATACCACTTTTTACATCCTGGATCAACTAAAGCATATATGTGTTCAGATACCCCTATTTCAGGCCATAAAGGATGTTCCAATCTATGACAAAGCTATTAAGGAAGCTTGTCTTAAGAATCTAGGAAGAAAGAAGAAAGACCCAACTACAGTCTATGTGGTGGGTTAGTTAGCTGACATCATGTTGGGAAAAGTGACTATTCCCAAGTATAATGACCCAGGGAGTCTTGTGGTAGCAATTGTCATAAACAAGATTCAGGTAAAAAATGCTTTGATTGATTTAGGGGCAATAATAAATGTAATGACCAAAGACATCCTGCAACAATTAAATATTGCAAGCATGAGATATACTCCTACTATCCTATAGCTTGCTGATAGCTCTACTGTTATGCCTGATGGTATAGTGGAGGATCTTGTAGTAGTTCTAGACTCCTGGGAGTACCCAACATATTTTATGATTCTTTCTCCCAAGGCTACACTAGGTGGCTATCCCATTATTCTTGGAAGGCCTTGGTTGGAAACTACAGATGCATACATTGGATGTCGGTCAGGTGACATGACCATTTTAGATGGAAGGAATACTAAAAAAAATTCTTTATCCACCTGCTCAGCAATCTCATAATGAAGATGATTTTGTATGGCCACAAGTTGGTGAAGAAGCCAAGGAAGTTAATTCTATGGTGCAACTTATGATGCTAGGAAGAAGCTCTTTCATGCAGCTCCAAGATGAGGATGAAGTATTGGCTAACATCATTCAAAATAATTGTGAAGTGGGAGAAGAATCATCCTCTAATCCTGCTACTCTGATCAAGACACTTCTGCATGCTCTTCCTGCAACCACTATTCCTGCAACCACTCTTCCTGCAGATATTCTTCCTACAGACGTTCTTCCTGCAACCACTATCTCTATAGAAAAATTTCCTGTAGTAATAGGTATGTACCATACATTGCTTCCATACCAACAAAAGGTACCATGTATTAATGAGGCATCCATGATAGAATTAACTACACAAGTACAGGTGTCAGAAGGAAGATATTTGAATGTTAATAGAAAATTGAATGAAGAGAAGCAACTATTATTGGAAAATCTATTAAGGACCCACCAGCATGCATTCACATGGGATTATCATGATATGAAGGGATTGGATCCTAAAATCTGTACCCACATAATTTATATCAAAGATGATTGCACTCCAGTAAGATAGCCACAAAGAAGGATTAATCTTGCACTAAGATAAATTGTGAAAGGAGAACTGCATAAATTACTAGATGAAAGATTTATTTACCCCATTTCAAATAGTCAGTGGGTATCTCCATTAGTGATTGTGCCCAAGAAAGGAGTAAATGGTGAGTTTGTGTTGATTATAGGTAACTCAGTGCTACCACCAAGAAAGATCACTCTCCTTTACCCTTCATTGATCAAGTTCTGGACACACTTGCAGGGAAACAATACTTCTCTTTTCTAGATGGATTCAATGGCTACAACCAAATCCAAATTGCACCAGAAGACCAGTAGAAGACCACCTTTACTTGTCCCTGTGGGACCTATGCTTATTTAGTACTTCCATTTGGCTTGTGCAATGCACCTGCAACTTTCCAGAGGGCAGTCATTAGCATATTCTCAGACATTTCTCATGACTGTGTGGAGATTTACATGGATGACTTCACCACTTATGGTGTTGATTTTAATCAAGCATTGGAGAATCTCAAGGGAGTCCTACAAAGATGTGAAGACCAGAACTTGTCCTTAAATAGTGAAAAATGCTCCATGATGATGCAAGAAGGTGTAGTTCCTGGCCACTACATCTCCCACAAGGGAATCCAAGTTGATCCTGCAAAGATTGAGGTAATCACAAATCTACCTACACCTGCAAAATAGAAGGATGTTAGAATTTTCTTGGGTCACACAGGATATTATAGGTTATTCATCAAGAATTTCAGCAAGGTAGCAGCACCATTGTATACCCTTCTCACTAAAGATGTTGAATTTTAGTGGACTGAATCTTGTGACAAAGCCTTTTCTGACTTGAAGGAAAATTTAACTCACGCTCCTGTACTCAAAGGACCCAATTGGGAACTCCCTTTCCACATCCACACTGATGCATCAGATTATGCCATAGGAGCAGTCTTAGAACATAAAGAGGGAGTTGTTGAACATGCTATTTACTTTGTCAAGAAAAATTTGCAAGAAGCTGAATTCAATTATATAGTGACAAAGAAAGAGATGTTGGTAGTAATATATGCACTGAACAAATTCAAACATTACATAACAGGCTACCAAATATTTGTGCACACTGATCATGCAACCATTAGGTACCTTATGAATAAAACTTTGATCACAGGTAGATTGGCAAGATGGTTATTGTTGATGCAGGAGTTTGATATAACCATTGTGGATAAGCCAGGGAAAGCTAATGTTGTTGGAGATTTTCTTTCAAGGCTAACTACATTAGAAGAAAATCAACCCATAGAAGACTCTTTCCCTGATGAGCATCTATTCTCTCTTAGTGTACAAACACCCTGGTATGCTGATATAGCCAATTACTTGGTCACAAGTATAATTCCTTCTCACTTCTCCCCAAAAGAGAAAACGGAACTTATAGAAAAATATTTTCCTTTCTCTTGGATTGTTGGATGTTTATTTTATACTGGACTAGACCATGTCATGAGAAGATGTGTAAGAGAATATGAGACATATGACATTTTGCATGCATGTCACAATGAACCATGTGGAGGAAACTTTGCATCCAAGAGGACAACAATGAAGGTTTTGAACATAGGGTATTACTGGCCAACACTCCATAAGGATGTAGGAAGGTATACCAGAAAATGTGATAGGTGTCAAATAATGGGTAGACCAACCAGATCTGATGAGATGCCATTGTGCCCTCAGGTAGTAATCACTCCCTTTGACAAGTGGGGATTGGACTTTTTAGGACCAATTGACCCTCCATCAAATGGTAAGTCTTACATATTAGTATGCAATGATTATGTAACAAAATGGGTAGAGGTTAAGGCCATGAAGCATGCAAGAGATAACAAAGTTGTAGAGTTTCTTTATGAAGAGATTTTCACAAGATACAAAGTCCCTAGAGAGATCGTAACTGATCAAGGAGCTCAATTCACATCAAATCTTGTTGCAACACTACTTAATGAGTACAACATAAGGCACATGAAGTCTACCCCTTATCACCCCCAGGCTAATGGCCAAGTTGAAGTGACAAACAGAGAAATTGAAGCCATTCTGACTAAAATAGTAGCCATCCATAGGAAGGATTGGACAAACAGATTACCAAAAGTTGTTTGGGCCTATAGGATAACATGGAAAACAACTACAAGCTTCACTCCATTTGAGTTGTTATATTGAAAAACAACTATGATGCCCATTGAATTTGAAAATAAGACTCTACGAACTACAGTGGACTTGGGGATGGATATTTCTAAAGCACAAAAAGAAAGAATCATGCAACTAAATGCTTTGGATGAAATAAGAAGAGCAGCCCTGTAGCATACAAAATTAGTGCATAATCAGAGAATCAAATGGCATGAAAAATTTATCAAGGACAAGAAATTTAAACCAAGAAATTGGGCCTTGCTCTATGATTCTAGATACCAGGACAATGCAAGAAAATTACAGACAAGGTGGCTAGGACCATATGAAGTTGTTGAGGTCTTTCCTAATGGAGCTATCCAAGTCACCACCATTGACCCTGTTAGGTTCAAATTACTTTTCAATGGTCATTGCCTCAGACTATACCACAAACCAGCCTCTAAAGAAGAGTTCCTGTAACAATTCACTCAACATTCAACACCCGAGCTTCTTGCAGCCAAAGGCAGTGGACCTAGTGTCCCTCCTTCCTAATTGAGGTACACACTTTTCATAATAAATAATTTCACGTACGTGGAATTCCATTTCTTCATCATCTGCCCACCCACCCATCCATCACCACTTTTCTCTCTCTTCCATCACTTCATTCCACCTCACCTCATTCCACTTCATTTTCATTTATTGCTCAATTCATCCTCCAACAAGGCAAGCGTTACTTTATCCACAATATTTGCAACAAATATTCCACACATTCAGGTATGAGTGTATTAATTTCTATCTTTAATCATCTTTTAGGAGTGTTCATTTAATCACTATACATTAGTATAGATGTTCACATAGATACCATCATTACCTGTCAATCACCACTCCCATCTCACATGTGTGGACACATGTCCAAATTTAGGTTGGGGGGAGGGGAACAAAAAAGATGCAAATATTTTGTGAATTTATTGCCTATGTGTCAATTCATACTAGGCTATGTCAAAAATTTGAAATGAACTGATTTGAAATCTGAGTGAGAGGACGGCTTGCATGTGTGAAGTGATAGTAACTGCAACCGCCATTTATTCCTATCATGACTCTCTATCATCACCCCTTTTCTTTCCATTATTGACCCTATCGAAATCTTGAGTTGAAGAGCCATAGTTGCAAAACAGAAGAAAAGAAAGTTAGATGGTAGTTGTGCTAGAAATTTAGTAGGGTGGTACTAGAAAGAAGGGGAATTGCAGGAAAAAGTTGTAAGGGGAATTGTAGGAAAATAAGTTGCAGAGCATTTGTTTGATTGCAGACAATGGGAGGTGGGTTAATTCGAAATGAACCCATGGTGCATGGTATTTTACAATAGGATGCATAATGTCTGGCCGAATTTCAAAACTGTGGATGGATAGATTACTTTCTAAAGTTGGATGGTTTTGATGAAGGCATTGCCCTTGAATTTGCTCAGACATTTTCAGAGGGAAAAGCCATAGTAAAAGGGTTGGAAGTTGTGGCAACAAAGGAAAGAATTCTAGAGGTTATAGGCTTACCTGGTGATGGTGAAAATTACCCTGCTTCCAAAGATGCCAGGTCAACTAGGGCTGAATTATAGAGCCCAATGATCCCCCATTGAGCATAGACAAATAGGGTGCAAAGAGAATGTCTCTGCATGACCTGTGGAAGTAGATAGCCATGTATGTCATCAAATACATCACTTGTGAGGGTCGCTAGTCAAAATTGCACTATGTCCACCTCAAGCTTTTGAATCATATGAGGCATGATAGAAGGATGAATGTGCCTAACGTGTTGTATAATCTTCTCTCAATCATGGCGGCCGAAAATAAAAAATGTAGGGATAACTCTATTTCCCACCATTCCCTAATTAAATTGCTAGTTGAAAAATCTCTATGTGAGGTATCTAGAATGACTTGGGAAGAGTTTATCAAAGTTGATCATTTACCACCTAGGGCTATACCTCAATCCCATAGGTTTAGCAGGAGGGTAAGCACAACTGAAGCCATTCCTAGTGCTTCAACCTCTGGTGTTGGCTCTAGTGTGAATCTTCTTGCAACAGAAGAAGCTATAGAAATTAGTTCTTTTGAAATAGATCATGCAGAAAAAGAAAGCCCTTCCTCAAGTTCTGACAATGAAATCCCACTTGAAACCCTCATGAAAACTAGGGAACAGTGGAGAGAAGTACAAATGAGAAAAGGGAAGGCTAAAACACAACCTATAAAAAGAGGGGTTCCAAGTTCTAAGAAGAGGAAGGCTGATACTATTCATCCTACAACCAAAGGAAAACGTGAGAGATCTCCAAAGAAATCAAGACCAGCTGGGCTTGTGTTTGGTACGCCTCCACATGAAAGCCCTAAACCTAGTGAGACCTCACATGAGAACCCTGAAGCTCTAATGGAGCAGGAGAATGTTGAAGGAGAAGAAGATATATTTAAGAGAGCATCAAATATAACACTGGCCAATATTGCTAACATTGTAGAAGAATTGGAGGAAAATCAGGACTCCATGTAGCATGAGCAAGAAGTCCTACAGCAACAACCAAAATTGGAGCATGAGTTCCTGCACACACTGCAAGAGCAAGAACAACAGTCCCTACAACAAAAGGAAGAAAAAATAGTACTTTTGTAGCCCGAGATAACTAGATAGCCTGAGTCCATGCAAATAGTACCATATGAGGAGCCACCACCAAAAATATTGGTAGGAATCCATAAGCCTCCTTATTTTACAATGCATGCAGTTCTTTTGAATTTATGGCAAGAAATACAAAGAAGAGAGGAAGAATGGAAAAAGGAAAAACAAAAATTAAAGGAGGAAATTCAAAAGAGGGATGAAGAAATTGAGGATAAAAATGCAGAAATTGCCACCCTGAAGCAAAGGGTAGATGATATGGCAGCCTTGGCACCAAATATTATGGAATGCAGAGATCCTCCAAGAGTCTATGCTCTACTCATAAAGGAGAGGTATCTCTCTTTTAAGATGTCAAGAATTTCCTTAGGTTTGAATCCTTCTATTGACACCCCCATGGAATTCTTCAATGCTTATATGATTGCCTCACCTGAAATGAAAAAATTTCTATGTGAATTTTATTTACATAATTATGCTATCACAAAAGACCACGATTGGAATCCACTATTGTATGTTGGAGATATTCAATTGAGAGAATTCATGTCTTGGGTTCAAAATGATATTAGTTGGGGACAAAAACATAGTGCTTATAAACAATTGGAATCTGATATTCCCCTGCATATTAGAGTTGAATCAAGCAACCCAAGGGACATTTACAAATAATGGCGCAAAATATTGCTTAGACCAAGTTATGCCAATAGAATTATGCCTTGGATTGAGGCATTATACAGTGAGTATGAGGTAAAGACAACAAAAAAGGAAGAGGCCATGAGGAGATGTTTATCCTAGAGATGGAATAGTTTGACTGATGAGATGAAATAGGTTGAGCCTCATTCTATCCACAATTATGTTGCAGCCCTAAAAAGAATAGAGGTATATTGAGATTGGGAGAGCACAAGGGTGAGACTGGCTCCCCTTGACTTTCCAGCCACCCATGCTCATGTGGCATGTGCCAAATTTTAGATTTTACTAGCTTGATGTTGCTGTAGAGAGACATAGATGGAAAAGGTTTGGAAAATTGGGAGGATTCTATTGGGACCCAGACTCACGCACTGTACCCATCGATGTTGGACAACTCTCTATTGAAAATTTCAGAGCTTTGACCAAGAAGAAGAACAACCTTTCCCCTGCTAGAGGACCAACAAAACATTAGGTTGGGGGGAGTGATGAGCCTAGTTTTTGGTTTAATTTTGGTTAAAATCTATAGTCTATTTGCTAATATATGTCATGGAATTTGATGCTTAAGTGTTGGTATTGACATAATGTTTCCCTCAAAGCATTGACATTTGAAAATATCCTATCTCTGCAAGTTTTAATGACATTTGGAATAATATGTGGGTAATCTATATTAATTTTGCATGTGATTAATGGATGTTTCTTGGAGTGGTTATAGATGTACAGTTATTATGCATATTGACTCTGACATGCAAATTTAATGAGCTAAGTTGAGGAAGACGCCGCCAACTGGACATGCACCATAACGACCAGCTGAGGAATCACTCCAAGTCAAAGGCAATCGGAAGAAAATATTCTTCATGCAAATATGTGTAACTTCCTTGTAGTGGACCTTAATGATCGAGCATGCATGGGTATTATTGTTGTGCTGAATCTGCACTTGACTTGCATGTCTGGCCAAATTCCTTGCATGTGTAACTGCCATCGCTCCACTTTCCCCTATTTTCCCTAAATGGTGTTCTCCCAGTCATGGAGTTAACTTCCCTGTTTAGCTATAGTATAAATAATAATTTGATGCTCCTTCCTTAGTTGTTACACAATTTGATATTGTACTCACATTCTCTAGTTCCAGCAATACAAATACATTACTCTTTGTATGCATGATTTACAGTGAATGAAATAAAGTTTTGAGTTCGAGCATCTGAGTTCTTGTTGGTTTAGAGGATACTTATGCAAGGGGGCTCACTTGGTAAGTAATCCGTCTTCTTAGTTTAGCATTAGCTTAGTATTGCTTACTATTCATTGTTTAGTTAGACATCTAGCATCGATTGTTCCTGCAGCCACTAGAATTTTATTATGTGATTGTTCCTGTAGCTAAAGCAGACATAGTAGTTTCTTGTTTGTTGTTCATATTTCCATTCTTGTTCTGTGTTTCAGCTTAGCATAGTTGTCAGTTGATGTTCAGTATTTGTTTCATTTCTTTCCAGCAATTTACTTTTAGTATTGTGTTTCTTAGCCGTAGAATGCAATGGCTACTTGAGCCCCTAGTGCACATACTATGCTAACCCATTTCTAGTTCACGTCCCTGGGTTGAAAAGTTAAATGCACCTTCGTGATGATTGAATAGCTATTTAGGTTAGATGTCCAATCTTTGAATCACAGCTGTAAAGGCTTAGTTATTAAATCATTGTAGGAGGCCAATAGGAAGGTTGCAGGTGTGTCAATTTTTTTAGCTTCTTATAGCCTATATTACTCCTCTGTCTGGTTATTTAGTAGCTAGCAGATAAATTAAATATAAAAAAAATTAGGAAATTCCTCTAACTAAATGGGAAGGGCAATAAGAAAAAACATGTAGCTAAATAGGAATGGTTTTTCTTAAGCAAATTGGAAGGATGATTAGGACTAGAAAACTTCAAAATACATGGCATATCCTTGGATTGCAAGTGGATCCTTAAAGCCTTAAACATACATGAACCTTGGAAGGTTTTGGTATTGAATAATACCATCTATTGTCCCAAAACAAGCAAAAAGTTGGAAATAACTCCCTATAAATGACATTCTATTTGGGATATTTTCAGTAATGCCAACTGGATAAAATGTGTTCAAGAGTTTATGGAAAGATTGGGAGATCATTAGAAGTCAAATTAAGAACCGTGAGTATGTGAATCAAACTAGAGGCACTATGTACCTTGATAGGTCAATCTGGTGGAACTTCTTTAAAAATGATAAACCACTTGCTTTATTGCAAGGATGCTCAACTAAAACATGGAATTTAAAATGAATTAGATGCTTTGAAGATATAATGTGTAATAACCAAATAAAATCATGTGTAGATATGAGTATTGAATTCAATCTCCCTCCATCACATTAGAGAAATTTCTCTATCCTTAGGGAGGCTTGTAGGAACATTTAGTTCCTTGAAGCAATGTAAAGGATAATGAATTAATTGATAATATCACTTGGGTAGATGACCACTAAGATTCTAAAATTAAAACCTAAAGTAATTTATAAAACATTAAATTTCTCTCAAGACCTTCCACTCTATCTAAACAAATATTGGAATATAGATTTCTTAGATTCACAATGGTCAAAAACCTTCAAGCTTCTATGGTCTAATATACTAGAACCTAAGATTGCTTGCTTTAAATGATTACTTATGTTGCAAAAACTTTATTTTAAGCTTTCCTCTTCAGTTTTAAGCATATTTTTTGTATGTAAACAATCTAAAAGCATTATACATATATTCTTTGAATGCTTGTTTGTAAAAGAGGTTTGGAACATATTTTTGGCTAACCTTATGGGATGGGGGACAAAGGTAAGATAAATTGGAAGGAGATTCTCTTTGGTTCTATAGAATATTTAAGAATTGTATATAATTTATTTTGGCTTACTTTATCATCTAATATCTTATGGGAAATATAGAAGGCTAGAAATGAGGATATTTTTCAGGGTACTAGGAGGGTACTTACTAAGTATTTTAGAAGACTCATGTTTCACAATATTGTTGTGCAAGTGACAACCACTATGGAGAACTCAAAGGAAAAACTTGTGAAGTTGCTAAACGATGAAGTTGTGGATTTCAACAAGATAGAGGTTAAAGTTGGAAGACTTTGGCATCTCAATGAAGTTGATACCTCATTCATGAGATACTATTTAGAATTTCAAAAGGAATACAACAAAATACCCAAAAGTGACATACGATAAAGAGGTAAACCTCCACCACAAGGGCAAATCAAACATAATTCCACCAAGGAAATAGTGAGAAATGGAGCAACAAACCGAAGAGGAAGTATATAATATTCTAAAAAAATGTTGAACTATTTTATTATGTTAACAAATCATTGTAAAAGGTTAAATTATTTTCGTTTATCATGTAATGGTAAGTGCATCTAAGTAGAGCTAATAGTTGAACATTGCCTAGTTTGATTTTCTTTAAAACAATTTATATTTTAATGTGTATATATGACCCTGCATGGCTTGCCTAGCCGATGACTATGTAATCCTTCAAAGTTCATGATATTTAATAAAAAAATGTTGGTTAAAGCTTCACAAGAAAGAATTGATTAGGAATACGTTTAAATAAAGAATAGCCTAAAGTGGTTCAAATCTTTGGTCAACTATCTAGATGCAAGTGTATATATCATGCATTGTAAGCTCTCTAAAATGAATTTGCACCCTAAGTGTTATAGAATTTGAGAGCATGGCATGAGGCAAAGAGAGGACGTGAGAGAAATTTTGTTGGGAATAAATGAACTAGCGGAGCCTTGTCTGAATCCATTATTGAGATAGATGACATAATGCATAAGGGTGAGTAGATAAATTGGGTGGGAGGTTGAGTTGACAAAAAGCCAAAAGGGACTGTTGCAAACCATGCCTTTGTTGAAATTGCACTATTAATAATACCAAAAGGATGATACAAATAATAGGGATAGCATAAGCAAGGAGCATGAATTTAGACCTTGCCAAAGGTTTTGTTGGATTTAAATTTATGCTTCTAAAGAGTGGAATGGGGTTGATTTTTTTTTATGTTTAGATTATGATTTTTTTGGCTTTAGGAAAATTCGCCATCAATAATTCACCGCTAGAAAATTAACCGCCAACAATTCACCACCAACACTTCATCACCATGAAAAATTCATGGTGGATGTATTGGAGCTTGATGTTTCAAAAGTATTAATGGAGATTTTGCAAATTTATTGTAATGTTTTCATTTTTGAATAATAGATTGAGTGTGGATGCTTTTGGGGGTTAGATTTTTCTCTTTTGAGGGATTTTATAGGGTATAGATGTAGTAATCTTGTGATGTGTCTTTGATTTTTGTATTATGGTTATTTTGTAAGCTTACATGCATGTTTCTCTATCACAAATTTATCTAAAAAGTGGTTTGATCAACTTTGTAATTTTTCCTACCATATTATCAATAGGAAGCACCAAGATCTTTGGAATGGTCTTGATAACAATGCCATGATAGTTCTTAGGATTGTATTAATTTGTATGACAATGGGCATGATTTGTAACCATTATAGAACTTGAGTTTTAATATAAATACTCTATCTAGTAGTGAATGCCATCCCTTATGTGATACATGTGTAAGTAGCATTTGGGTAGATACGAAGAGGTGTGTATATTCATATAGTGGTGTGGATGATATGAACTTGGAGTAAGGGTGCAAAGTTTTTCTAAAGTATCATTATTGGGATTATGAACTTCTACATGTAGGTTAATTATACCTTATTTGAGATGATTGTTTGGTCAAGAGTTATTTGTGTTTAGTTGATGAAAATAGCTTTTATTAAATTCATTTGGTATTGTGATAATATTGAGAAAAATAGTTGTTTGTCATCATTTATTTATGTTTGGAATTTTCATTAGAGCTTTTATATAGTTCCAAGTATTTGGATTGGATTTCACCAATTCTAAAAAAAATATTATTCAAGTTTGTAAATGGAGTCATGTGAATATCCATTAAAGTCTTGTAGACCTTAATTCCCACCCACCTCAAATTTGAGTTTAAGAATGATAATACTTTTCATAGTTTGAAATATTTCTAATTTCTTGAAGGCCAAGCCTTTGAAGGATAATGAGTTGTCATGGTTAATAATCTTGGAAAATACTTTGAATATTATTATAGAATTTAAATCATTAGTTTCTTTGTTTTTGATTAATGTAAAATAGGTTTTGAAGGGGCCTTGAAACCTTGTACAAAAGAAAAGATAACAAAGATATAGTAGTTAAGCTACCCCACCAACACAAAATCTAGGTTTATTAAATAAATCAGTACCGCATCAACATATAGCGACCAAAGACACAACAATCAAAACAAAAAAATTAGAAAAAGCAACAACTAAGGAAGTTCCTTTAACATCCTAGTTGCTTCTAGATCCATAGATATCACCTTATTGTGCATTTCCATGATCTCGTCCACATCCTGTCTCAACACCACCTTTCTCTTTTTTATTTTTAGTTGAGTATGAATGATCATCCCAGTTCCCAAGTTAGTAGCCTACATACTCTTCTCAACATCCTCATCTCCATCCTGATTCACCGATTCATTAAACAGGGATCTGCCCATCCATTCCCTAGCTTTTTCATTTAGGAATACCAACCCTTTAGTAGAGGACTCAAGCTTCTCCTTGCTAAGATTAATCAGTGCATTGAGATCATCACACAACTGTAGATAATTTCTCTCCACAGTGGAGAGATGAGGACCATGATCTTTTTTAGATTAGCAACATCCTCCACCATAAGGCCGAGGTTGGAATTCAACAATATTACCATATTAAAGATAGAGTCCTTCTCCCTTAAGCTTCTTAGGGTAGATATATTGCAGTGAACAATCGTGCCATACTTGCCATGGAAGTCCTAGACCTCTTGAACCAACCACATAAGCAGATTAAGAAAGATATAATTGCCCCTTCCTTGACCAACCTAGATGCCTATGAAAAGTCCATCGCACCCTAGTACAAACCCCTCCCCTGGTGAGAAGCTCATGGGAGGGTCATATTCTTGGAATCCCTCGAGTGGAGCAACCTTTTCCTTGCCCTTGTCTTTAGACATTGAAACCGCAGGAGAATCCTCCAAATCCACAACACTATTCACCTTCCCCATGATTGGGACATCCCCATCCCCACCATACTGTTGAATATTCTCCTCATTCACCAAATCTGCTACACCACTGACCTTATTACTCCCAATCCCCTCCTGCATATTATCAACCAATTCATGGGAACACAATAACCCCTATTTAGAGGTCTTCCTTCTGCTAGCTTTACCGTCCAAAACCTCCTCATCATATGCAATTTTTCATTTCACACGCGAGGAAGAGGTCTTAGTATTTTTGGCAGAGCTTTTCCTTCCCCTAGTAGATGTGGTATAATCTAGGTCTGTGTGGTAACCATTTGACCATGCAGAAGATTCATCCTCAATTTTCGTTCTAGCATCATCTTCCACCTCCTCAATTTGGAATTTCCCACTCGTCTTCTCCTTCTTCTTGGATTTACTAGGATTAAAGGAATGGGGGACTTAATAACAAAATTAGCTTTTATGTGTTCCATAATTAATATCAAATCCTCATGTAGGTAAGGATTTCTGGGGTTCCTTTTGAAGTCCACAATCCCATCTTCCAAAGATAATAGAAGATAGAAAGGGATAGAAACAAGCTTACCATGACGGAAGTGATTAAGTAGCACAAAGTGGTGTCCATACAGAGCCATGTATCTCCCGTCTAGGGTAAAATAATGCATCAACTCCATGGCCACATCACCCCAAATGGGCTTGATTTTGGAATAGTCATAACCCCACATTGGAGTCTAACCATCTTCACCTTATCCTTGTCCCAAAGGAAATTCATGAACTGACAACCCCTGACATAGATTTCTCTCTATAAAATTTCCTTGAGTCGACATCCTCATCACCTCCATGATAAACTCCTCATTGACACTAGTGATATCCATACCAAACAAGATCAACACCAAACCATGCCAAGGTTCAACAAACTCCTACGAAACCTTTGAATCAAAACCATGTAAAATCTCTCCATGAACAGGGTAACTCCACTCTTCTATAAAATTTCCCACACCTCAACATTTATTTTGATCTCCTCACACAACAGTGGCTCTGTCCTACACCCATCCCCACCCATCTTCAATGGTGATAAGAACACATGAAAGAGACCACAAAGAAAAAAAATGCAAGAAATCAACAAGGCCGAAGAGAAAAATGCACCTAGAAAGTGTGCAGGCCTACCTTTCAAGGTACAAAGAAAAATGATGCCCAAATTCCTCGTGCAAAAATAACTCATCCCACAATTTCCAATGAGCACAACCAATGTCAAGCATCTTATCAACATGAAATGATAATAATAAACCCGCCAACCCTTAAGAACACTTGAAGAGACGCCCCCCACCAAAAAATGAGAAGCTATCATTATTAATCAATGTTAAAATCTTTGTCGACATATTATCATTAACCTCCCACGATCTAGCTGAAACCACACCAAGATTCACTAACAAATCTACCACCCCATTTGCCTCACTAAAGGCATGTGAAATATAGACAACATCAAAATTGTTTAACATAGAAATGATGTCCACAATAAATATTTCAATAGACAGAGAAGGAGGGGAGATTTTCCTTAGGGAATTAATAATATTCAATGAATCCCCTTCAACCTAAATTTGGGGAATCCCCTTCTCCCTAGCCAACTTAATGCCATGATAGTTTTCCACAATAATTAGTTTCTTTTTTTTTTTGATTAGATAAGCAGGGAATGGACCTGATCCCATGGTTACAATAACAAACAAAAAGGAAACGAAAAAAGGTGGGAAACAACACCACCAACAAACCAAAAAACAATAACAATATTAGCTTGCAGGCCAACATTTAATATAGTAACCATGGTCCAACCAATACTAATAAAAAATAGTAAGTTTCTAGTAGCATACTTAGATCTACATAAACCATTAATTAAGTCAACAATGTCCCAAGTGGTATTCCACCATATCATAGCTATAATAAAATAGCAGTTCGAGAGATTAAAACAAAAGGACAAAAAACTCATCATAAATGACAGAGCAGGAACAAAAAGCTATTAATTGGATTTCTTCAATAGGTACCCATACTCTCCCATGAGAGAAATGCATTCTCTCCAGTCAGGTCCCTCGGTCTCGTCCAACATCTTCAAGACATCTGGTTTCCCTTGTTTCCTCAGCTTCTTGGTGATTTTGGATTCTCTAGAAGCAGCTCCCAGCATCGCCCTCCTCATCAGTCTGTTAGTTACGTTCATGAGCATAACTAAATCCTTCTCCATATCTTCAAACTGAACCTGCATAAATGTTAGTCCACTCTTTAAAATTTCATTGCTTGAGTCCTCTAGTTTGTTATCCATACCCAAATCCCCAACTTCCTACACATTTTCAACCTCATTCTTTTGATACTCAAATTGCTCATTTTTTTCTTCCTCTTCCTCTTCCTCCTCTAATCCTTCTTCCCCCATCTCATAAGTTGAGTCCTCAAAGTCCATATCTTATGAATATTCTTCCTCCTGTGCTTCAAACTCTTCATACCCCAGGTCCTCCTCATCACACACAGTCATTTTCTGTTTAACTTTTTTGTCCTTCGAGGTTGCTTTTGCAAGGTAGGCCGACCTTCTCCCACACTCCCTCCACTCCCTTTCCCCTATAGAGACTCCTTATCCTCCTCATTTTGAGTCCCTTCCTTAGTAATATTGATGACATCCCTAGGGTTTAAGTCTCTTTTAGGTTTCTTTTCCTTGGGAAGTTCCAACAGTAAAGGAAAATGTTTTCTTTTTTCTGGAATAGCTCTAATGAGGTTAATCTCAAAAGTTATTTTTTCCTCACTCTTCTGTGACATAGGAGTTGAGGGTTTGGACACATTGGCCACTAGGGACTGACTTTTAGCAGTAATAAGCACCCTCCTAGTAACAACAACAGGAGTCAGGTGGGGTTTAGGTTCCTCAGCTGGCATTTCAACAGTAGCAGGGTTTTCATCCATAGGGTATTCCTCATTATCCTCTTCAAAAAAACCATGATTCTCATTTCTTCTAGCCAAAGAGTTGCCATGGGGATTCAATGCCAGAGCATACTTGTATAGGGTTAGCATCAGACATTGGTGGAGGGGAGGATTGAATCCCTTCTGAATATTGAGTTGTAGGGAGGACAATAGATAAAAAGGAAAATTGACTCTCTCACCATGCCAAATGTGGTTAAGCAGGGGAAAATGGTATGCGTGTATTGAAATATACCTTCCCTCAAGATTAAAGTACTGTATAAAAAATAGGCTAACTAAAGCAAAGGGAGGAGGGAGTTCCAATCTTGCATACCCATTCTAAAATCTTTTGAGATTCTCCCCTTCATGCACGAATTTGTTGACAAACCTTTGGTAGTCTGCCTCGATTTTCTTTGCAACTTTAATCCCTTGATTTTGTAGCTCTGTTGCTTTTACAAGGAGTCTTTTCATTACCTAAAACTTCACCACTCCAATGGTAACATTACCCTTCCTCCAGGAGTTGGTAAACTCTGCCGTTAGGTTCTTGTTGTATCCCTTCAGGGATTGGAAGAACGAAACCATACCAACATTTTCAAACATTCTCCATATATCCACATTCTATTTCAGGTATTGACAATTTGGCAGCTCAATTCTCTTCCTTGGTCCTCCCATTTTGTTTTTTTGCAAATTCTTCAACTGGGGCAGACTTTTCTTCATAATCTCCCACTCCTTTCTTTCCAGAATGTAGCAAACACTCTCACACCAAAATGACTCAAAGAGCTGATAAAGAATGGTGAATCAAGAAGTTTCTTTTTGTTAAGTCCAACAACACATTTCTCGGTACAAAAATCCCATCATTTTTCTTACAAGTATTAAAATCCCCATTAATTTTCATACCTTTCTCCACTTTAGAAATGCGGGAATAGATGACACAAGGAAAATCGACATGAATAGAAATGACAGCCCTTAACAACTTGATAATATTCATGTGATTTTTGGTCACCTCCATAAAGGAAGAATAATAAATATTACTTCCAGCCAAGATCATTTGATACAATCCTGTACTTCCTATGTCATCATTACACGAAAATCCAAAAAACACCACTTGGTACTCATTTTTCCTGCATAACATCAATCTTTCATTTTTGCGTATGGTACTCATTTTTCAATTTTTTCATTTAGGATTAAGTCACTTAAATACTTTGACATATTACCATTAGTCCACTTGGTCCATCCCCTACAACTCAAAGCCACATTGGCGGCATAGTCAACAACTTTATTTCCCTCTCTATAAACATGTTGTACCCTACAATTGGTAAAATACTTCTTAATGACTTGGAATTTATCAATTATATTTTCTAATTCCCATGGTGGCGCAACCTCTTCATTTAGGGTGTCCACTATAAGTTCAGAGTCCCCTTCAATTATGACATTTTGATAACCCAACTCCTTAAGAGTATTGAAGCCCCCTAATGCTGCCATAGCTTCAACTTTATTATTGGAGAAGACACCCATATACACTCACCTTTATAGTTCCTTAACAAACTCCCTGCTGTAGCTTGTCCTAGGTTGCCTTTTGAGCACCTATCAAAGTTACGATTTATCCAATTCTTCTACAGAGGGCTCCACATAGTAGCCATTCTGGTTAGCATCTTTGACCAATTGACTTTAGTTAGATCCTTCCTAATTCCCTAGTTTTTCTTAATCCTCATTTCTTTGTAGTTAGGCTAGGTTTTGGAGAAGCTATAACTTCCAGCCTCGGTGTTTTCCTTAATCTGAGTTTTTATGATTAGGCTTACCTCCTAGTTGCTTCTCTCCACATCCCTAAATATTATATTATTACTTTCCTTCCATAAACCCTAGGTGAAAAAAGGAGGAACTTGGTTCTAGAGATCAACAATAACATTATGTGAAAAAGGGAAATTTGACTAGCTTTCTATAAATAATTTCATTCAATTAGGAAACACCTAATCTGAAGAGAGCAATGAAAAAAAGTAGGACCACACTTCCCTCATAAATTTGCAGTGAAAGAAAATGTGAATAATTGACTCCTCTTCCTGTTTACAGAGCAAACATCTATTAACCAGTTGGAAACCCCTCCTAACCAGGTTATCAATAGTGAAAATTTTACCATGAGCCGCAGTCCACCAGAAATAGTTAATTTTGGGAACCAAGTTCTTTAGCCACACCCTATCCCGGAAATGGTCTGAAGTAGCATCCTACACCTTCACCAGTTCTTCATAAGCCTTTTTGATCGAGAAACAACCTGAAGAGCTACCTTTCCAAAGCCACTCATCCTCCCTTTCTCTATCAAACCACTTTGCCTCCCCAATCAAATTATGTAGTCTTGTGAGGATTAGATCCCAATTCACCTATCTTTGGCCTCTCATATTGTCCCTCCTTAATAACAATTTAAACTCCTTCCATTTTGGTTCCTCCAACTCCCAGTTAATATAGTTAGAAACCTTTTTACCACATATCCTATTTAGGTTTTGTTTAAGATGATTAAGATCTTCTAAAGAGGATAGATTTGAAGTCTCTATCCAAGGTTCCTTCCAAAAGTCTGTATTATTCCCATTCCCAATTCTCTTTCTAACCCCCAGCCTCAACACATTCCTCAATTTAACAAGATGATTCCATAATGCTGAACCACTAGGTAGATCAGAAACTGAGAGAAAACAACTAGGATTCCTATTCCTCAAGTATTTAGCTTGGAAATTTTTTACCCAGTCTTTAGAGCCTTCTAGAATATTCCAACCAATTTTAGCCATTAGGGATTTTTTAAGCATGGATATTCTTCTTAATCCCAAGACCTCTCTCCTTTTAGGAGTACACTTTTTCCCAGCAAACCAGGGACAATTTGTTTCTTTCTTCAGTTCCTGACCATAAGAATTTTCTTTGAATCTATTTTATCTTCTCCCCAATAGAGGCAGGGATTTCAAAAAGGGACATATAGTATATAGGAATATTCTGAAGGGAGGCATTAAGGAGTTGAATCCTGCCATCCAAGCTAAGAAGCTTCCCTTTCCATCCCGCAAGTTTTTTTTGGGTCCTTTCAATTAGTTGATTCCAGTAATTGGTTTTCAACTTCTTAAAGATCAATGGTAGGCCCATATAGGCATAAGGTAAAGCAACTTCCTGACATACTAGGATTTTTATCACTCTATCCTTAATCTGCTGGTCAGTATTAGAGAAGTAAATTTTACTTTTTTCATAATTGATACACTGGCTAGAAACAACAACATAGTCATTGAGAACCTGCTTCTAGAGACCAACTTCCCCCATCGAGGCTTCCCTGAACATTAGAGTATCGTCAACAAACTGATGATGGGAATATGGCACAATAGATGAGGCAACTTTAACACTTTTGAGAGCTTTTGAGTTCACTAATTTTTGGATATTCCTGCCAAGAACTTTAACAACAATGATAAAGAGGTAGGGAGAGAGGGGGTCACCTTGCATAAGCCCTCAACCACAAGAGAAAAAACCTTTGCCGACTCCGTTAAGCATAACATAACACATGGGGGAGGTAAAATAAGCAAAGATCATCTTTAGGAATCTTCCATCTATCCCAAACTTCCTAAGAACAACAAAAAGGAAAGGCTAAGAGACTCCATCATAGGCCTTAGAAATGTAAATTTTGAAGGCCACCTCAGGCTTCTGAAAGTGATCCCTTGAGTGAATAATTTCATGGGTGGAAATAACAGCATCAAGAATATTTCTTCCTTGGATAAAAAATTTTTGGTTTGAGGCAATCATTTTACCTAGCACTGGTTTAAGTCTAAACACCGATATTTTAGAGAAAATTTTATAGACCATGTTGCAAAGACTAATAGGTCTATAATATTTCATGGCTAAGGAATTGAAATTTTTGGGAATAAGGGCTATAAAAGTAGCATTCAACTGGTTCAACAACCTACCTGACCTAAAGAAATCCCTAGTAGCATTGAAAATATATTTTTTAACAATATCCCAAAAGGTTTGGAAAAAGAGAGAAGGGAACCCATCAAGGCTAGGAGCTTTAAAGGCTCCAAAGGAAAACATTTCCTTTTTTACTTCATCCATAGAAACAACATTAGTCATCTTCTTCAAATTGATATCAGAAACTACTCTAGGGATCACTTTAGTAAAGTCACTATTTACCTAATGAACATTTCCAGAGGCCCTATGGTAAGTAGAGAAGAAGTTAACAACTTCCTGTGCAATATCTTTTTCATTGGTCACAATAGAGCCATCCTCTTTCACAAGTGATCTAATTTTGTTTCTACTTCTATGTTTCAAGGTGGATTGGTGAAAAAATTTAGTGTTCCTATCCCCTTTCTTTAGCCATTGAACCCTTGACTTTTGTTTCCAATAGATTTCCTCCTTTTTGTTTATCTTATACCATTGGGATCTGAGTCTCTTTCCATAACACATATCTCATCATCCACCTGACCAACCTCCATAATATCTTGAACCTATTTTATACTTTTTCCCAATGAATTATTTATCTCAAATATATTTCCAAAATTCACCTTATTGGACACCCTTTCACTCTTTGCTTTATTCTACTTAGCTTTTCTACTAGGAAATACATTGGCACATACCGAATATAGGTTCCTCCAACCAGGATTTAACCAGAGCTTAGAAAAATATGGGTGGAGACTCCACATAGCTTCGAATCTAAAAGGGAAAGGTCCTCTATTATGGTCCACATTTCTTTTGAGCACCAAGGAATTATGATTAGAACCAAACCTAGGAAGACCTAAAAGAGAAATGAATTATGAGATATACCAATTAGCAGAGATCAAAAACCTATCTAATTTAACTTGGATTAGATGGTTTCTATTCCTTCCGTTTGACCAAGTATACTTAGTTCCTTGGAGGGGGATATCAATAAGACTTGTTGAATTTAAGAACTCAGCCAACTCCATCATACTGTCAGAGTAATCATCCTACCCTCTTGACTTCTTTAAAGGAAGGAGAGGAGAATTAAAATCTCCTCCAAGCATCTAGTGGTCATCTTTCTCAAAAGAAATAGCACTGCATAATTGTTCCCAAAGAAGAACTCCATCCCTACTCAAATTTAGAGCATAAATGTTTATAAGATTCCATTTCTCCTAGGAAACAATGTCTTCAAGTGTAATCATCATAATACTCTTACAAGTAGAACACAAAGTTCCTTTTAGTTTAGAAGGATTCCAAAGGGTAGCAATATCACTTAAAGCTCCTTCTGCCTCACTAATAACATAATTCACAGCAGGCCAGATACTCAGGATAGCTTTAATATCAAAAGTCTCTTTCTTCATCTTCATTTCTTGTAGGAGGAGAACATCCACTTTATTGTCAAGAATACAAGATTTCACCAAAAAATGTTTATATAGGCTATTAAGGCCCCTTATATTCCAGGAGAGGTACTCCATTGGTAAAGAAATACACAATGTCACCTCCACCCCAAAGAAGCAGTTAAAGCTACTTATTCTTGGACTTCAACCTTGCGATTGAGTCCAAGGTTCTTTGTTTTCTAGTTGCCACATCCCTCACATTATCTTTGGTTCTGGAATCCTTTTGGGAAGGCCTTCCCACCTTATTTCCCCCTCCCACATCCAATTTGTTTTTATTTTTAGATTTAGTTGTAGCTTGAGACCATCCCTCATCATCATCTTTATCACTAGACCCTTGAGGGAAGCCTAGAAGAGCCAAAGAGTCACTCAAGTTTCTTGCTCCAATTTTGGATAAGGAGTGCATGTCCTTCAGAGACAGGTTAGTCTTGGCTAGAAAATACTCACCTTCTTCAAGATAATCTCCCACGCCTTGAGTTTAAACCTTCACTCAAGGATCCAATGCATTATCCTCCATTAGGGGTTCCCTGAATGGTACATTCTCCATGTTTACATTCCCCGCCCCCGCCCCCAAATCCACCTTTGTTAGGAAACTTGGGGTTGGAAAGGTGGAAGTAGGGGCAGCCACATCAAGGTTCAGGCAGATCAAATCATTTGCTTCAACAAAAGGATCAGAAAAAAACTTAGTGACCAGGTCTGGTTTATCCTTCAGAAGGGGGACAAACACCTCCTAAACCGGAATAGTAGAAGGCTACACTCCAGAAGCCATTTCATTACTAGAGTGATCCTCCTCTAGAATTTTATCCTTAGCCTTTGAATCCTCACTAGCCTTTTTCCCACAAGAATCTATGAGATGACCAAACTTCTTGGAAAATTGGCAAAAGAGGTGAGCATTTTCATATTCTATGAGTTGAGTCCAGTTACCAAACTTATACTTAAGAAGGATTGAAGAAGGAAGGAACATATTCACAACCACATTTACACAAATACGGGCATACACCAGTCTAGATCTCTCCTGAGTAATCTTATCTATAGCCAAAAGACTCCTAAAGGAGTTGGTGATACCTTTTAAGATTTCCTTCTCCAAAAATCCCAGTGGGAGGCTCAGAAGGAAAAACTAGGTTGGAGCCAAAACACCCAAATCAGCTGACGAATCAAAACCCAACTTCCATTTGCAAAGGGAAAGAAAGTTTTTGAATCTCGAGTCAAAAGCCTAGAGACCACTAGTTAGAACCTTCAACATGTCTTCATACACCACAAAGGAAAAAAAGAAAAATACCTTTGGGCATAGCATTTATGGTGACATTTCCTTTGAGATTCCAAGTGGAAGCAACCCATTGATGAATCAGTTTGATATTTGTCCCATACGCAAAAAATTTCCAACAAGTTCCATTTTGAGGTTGTCCATCGCCTTCAACATTAGAACCTTAGGGACATCTACTTCCCATCTAGTCACCAAGCAGGAAGCAGATTCCAATAACCTTTTACTTGAAGCTGGCAAGTCAAACCCCACCAGTTTGTCCATGTAGGAAGCTAGTGCTTCCTTAGAGAAGAAAGAGTTAAGCCCCAAAGATAGTGAAATGGGCGACTTTCCAGAGATTCCCTTAGTCTTTTCCCTAGGGGAAAGGATTGAATTACAAGGAGGGGACATAAGATTGGGAACAACCAGATTGGCTGCTGCCACTATAGGCTCAATGCCAATTAATAGGACAACATTCTTCGAATGGGGAGCCTTCCCGGCCCCCCTCCCAACCGACCATGAGGTAGTCAAATCACAACAGTGGCCAAAAATTCAAAAAAACAACCCAAGCAGGAAACTTTCATCCCAGAGTAGAGCCGACGAATTTTTTTAAATTCATATGTTATTAGTTTCTTTGTTAATATAACATACTAATTAGATAATTTGAGTTTACTTTTATAACTGTATTTATTCAAATTAGTATTACAAAATATTAGTAATGTATGTTGATTGAAAATAGATTGAATGCATGTTTGATAGGGTTTTTTTGTTACATGGTTAAAAGTTTATTTCTCACAAAATATTAGGTTATAGTGATTTATTATTTCCTTTGAACCATTAAATAAGGAGATTTTGTATTTATGAAGTTTTGAATATTTATTTCTTATAAAACAATTTAGTTTTTTCATCTCCCATGGTTGTTATCTCTCTTTTTGCTTCCATCAAGGAGTAGTTTTATGTAAAAATTAATAAAATAATATACAAAGGATTTTCCATGCTAAGTCTCTTGATGTCTTGGAATATTCTATTTTGATAACTTTTGACTATCATAAATAAATAAAGCAAAATGGTTACAGGTTACCTTTTAATGATACAATGAAGATGTTTGATACTAGCAATGAAAGTTTTGGTTCAATGGCGAGGATTAGTGAAACACCACAGTTTTCTATTTTACATTTTTGAAGTATAGGAAAAGGATGTATTTGTACTATATGTTTCAAA
Source organism: Sequoia sempervirens (assembly GCA_007258455.2). Lineage (NCBI taxonomy): Eukaryota > Viridiplantae > Streptophyta > Pinopsida > Cupressales > Cupressaceae > Sequoia > Sequoia sempervirens. Next base: position 75,025 of record VDFB02270097.1, read on the forward strand.
CTCATGACCTTGAACACCATGTGAAGCGTACTTGTTACTAGTAACCTCAGTGTTGCATGCATGTTATGAAATTGAACTCTCTAAGTAAAAAATAATGATTTGACAACATTTAACTTGAGGGGAAGGATTCATAAAATTGGTTAAAATTACATCATATAGGTTTCATATTAATAGAGATATCATAGAAATGATATTGTAATTGTGAAGGATGAAATTTGGTCACAATTCAAAATGATGTTAAATGAAATGAAAACCTTGCTTTATGAGCATTTGGAATTAAAAATTAGAGGTGACCAATATCTAGTAATATGTTCAAGAACTTGAACCTTAGAATATTTGGTATGTGAAACAAGTAAGGAATATGGAAATTTTATAAACAATTAACTTACTATAATTGAGGGTTAAATTATTTGAATGCAGTGTATATACTTCTTAGTAGATAAAGGTAGAAGATAACTTATATTTTTACCTTGAATTCATTATATCCTTACCTTAATACTTTTAAGTCAAATAAGGTGGCATTTATTTTTAGGTCAAACCTATACCTGTAAGGATCACCTTATAATATGGACTATGAATAAGATTTACTTAATATGAGCTTTATCCTACAATTGCATAATAATGTAAGTGATGATGAATTCATTTATTGGCACTAGAACCACATTGTATTGAGCATGTTTTTAATGTTGCAAGTTGATACATTAAGTAGTTAGATTTGCATTTGAAGGTAGGGCTTTATATGTTTGCATGATGTCTATTAACCTCTTAAGTATAAAAATACTAATATTGGTACTATCACATGAATTGAGGGAAAGGTATTATAGTCATATTAGATTGTAGTGTAATTGCACACTAAATGAAAGGTAATTTCCATTTAATTTTACTATATTATTGAGATTGAGTTAAGAGATGAATCATATATAATCATACTATATAACATCTCTTCAGATAGATTATTATTCAACTTGTTTATGTAGTTACCAATGCTAGTTAATAACACAAAATCATATCAGAAGATGATATCGACCCTAATTGAGGAATTACACCAAAAATTGAGATATTAATGTGTGAGGCATATTACATATGACTTGGATCTTATTTGAACACAAGAGTGTAGGTAGTCCTTGAACAAATGATGCTCTTGTGACCCAAGTTTGTAGGGAAGGTATTTAAGAATAGATCTAATTTTGAGGTTGTCCTATGCCCGATCTTGTGAAGAATTAATATTTGAAAATAATAATTAAAAAATATATTATATATATAAAATATGAAATGATTTATTAAATTTGAATTATAAAATATGAAATAATTTATTAAATTTAAAGTCAATTTATACAAATTCACTTCACATTTATAAACCTTACTTATAGTATTTCTAATAATCTTGGTAAACCTTCCGGCCTGCTTTAAACCTTTTAGGTCCAATCGCTAGTATCAACAACAAATTATCTCTATCCATCCACAGGCCATGGGCTGTACTGAGACATGACATTGCTGACAAGAGTGTAAGGTAAAAAGCAAAACTTTAAATTTATGTGCATAAACACAATAGTAAGTAAGATAAATATCAAACTAGCTTACGGAAGTACTGTGCAAGCAAAGTGGCTATACTAACGAGAAAAACAGCAAATAGCAGGTCCTAATACAAATGATGGGGCAGGCGTGGCGTGGGAATAGCATGCAGGTCCAAAGCCTTCTTTAATGCAGATCCAAGTTCGTCACTCATGTCCAGCTTCTCCCCAGGCATTCCATCAGGCAGTCTCCACTCAAAAGACTGAGCAAGTGAGGCCAAAACCAGATGAACCATCCGATGGGCCAAAGGCAGTCCCATGCATATTCTTCTTCCTGATCCAAAAGGCAACAGCTCAAAATCCTGTCCTTTGTATTCCATCTTACTCTTGTCCCCCTCCAGAAACCTCTCTGGGATAAATTTCAAGGGCTCTTCCCAGATTGAAGGATCCCTTCCGATTGCCCACACGTTCACAATGATCTGGCTGCCTTTAGGTATTTTGTACCCTGCCACCTCGCATGAGTTTTCTGCCTTGTGTGGAACCAGCAGTGGAATGGGTGGGTGCAAACGGAACACTTCTTTCACTACTGCGTGAAGATATGGCAATTGATCTATGTCACTTTCCTCTACTCTTCTGTTACTACCAACTAGCTCTTCCAGTTCTTGTTGGACTCTTTGCATTGTGTGTGGATTACGGATGAGTTCTGCCATTGCCCATTCTATTGTCGTAGCAGTGGTGTCACTATCAGCCATGAACAATTCCTGCGACCTCATAAATGGTACTCATTTAAGTGAAGGCTAAAATTGCCCTCAAAAGTAATTGAGTAAACTACTTTGCAAAAAAGAACTTCCTATTGCATGCTAATCAAAATATTCTGTTTCATGAATCTTTCAGTCTAGAGGCTATAAAACAAAGAGCCCATCAACTGAGTTCTACCATATGTTAGGATAGTTTCTGAACAAAGTGAATTAGAAAGCTCGTTACTTACAAAAATTAGAGCTCTAATATTTGTGACAGTTAAATTAGGGCCACTGAAATCCAGCAGGACGTCCAAGAAATCCTTGTCTGCTTCTTTCTCGTGCCTAAAGCTTTTGCTTCTCTTGGCCAGCCGGTCCTGTATGTATACGTCTAAAAACTTGTGAACTTTTCTAAAGTTTATGGCCATCTGACGACACAGGCGCTGAGGATCCAGAAACGCAAGAAATGGAAAAAAATATGCAACATTTGGTGTTCCAGCCAACTTCATTGACAGTGAAAAGGCGTCCTTGAACTCCACAGAATCTGGATTTTTGGGATCAAACACGCTTGTACTGAATATCATGTTGCCCAACAGATTGAGACCCGTGTAGAAGACTGTATGTGCAATATTCACACTCTTTCCCTTCTCCTCAGAAATTAATCGAATGGTTCGGAAAATCTCCTCTTTTCTGAGATGCTGCAGAGATTGGAGTCTCTTGGAGGTCATGAGCTCGGTGCTGGAAATACGCCTGAGTTTCTTCCAGTGAGGGCCATAGTCAGCCCAGCCTATTGAGGACTTGTGCTGATCAAGGGTCTTGGCTGCTTGTAAAACCCATCGCCCAGCAAGATTGTGATCTTGCGTCTTGAGAACCTCTTTGGCCACGGCAGGAGAAGAGACGACCATCACAGTTTTCATGCCGAGATGGAGAGTCATAAGAGGGCCATATTGCTGAGAAAGGGGTAGCAGAACTTCAGTTGCCTTTCCTTCTCCCAATTGAAGGAGATTTCCTAGTAATGGCAAGGGTGGAGGTCCAGGAGGAAGACAAGGCTTGGGCTTATCCTTCCTTAATCTCTTGAGCAAGAGATACACAAAAACACTACCCATGACCACAGAAAACCAAGGAACATTTTGGAAATCCATGACAGGACTACTATTGACCAAGCACTTTAAACTAGGGAGCTATGAATCAGTTCATTAAACTTTGGTAGGATTAAAAGAAACAATTCCTGGTTAAATTACACCAAGAATTCAGTATTGTGATCTAAACTCAGGGAAAGAGCAGTATGATTGAAGAGAATTGACTCCGCTCCATTTAAATAGTTGAAATGAGGGTAGTCCACGACTCCACATACACGTTGTCAAGTCTGGAAGAAGTCTCCATATCTCGAAGGATAGAAATTCTTTCTTATCGTTTTCCTCTCTAACATAAAATAATTGCACTGCAATCTGTTATAATATTACAAACAAAACCTGGAAGGTTTGATTTTCAGAGCCCACGATGTTTGACCATACTACAAAGCTTGACGATACATGTAATCTTAGTTAGAAGCTAACAAAAAGTACGATACCTATACGAAAAACATCACATTTTACGTGTCATTTGTTTGACTTCTATAAAATAGATTTAAAATTTAAAATATTTATATAATCAAACGATTCTCTAATTTGTCTTATCTTCGTCCATTAAAAGCAACATTCACTAAAAGAAGATAAACGATATACTTAGTGTATCAATCAAGAGTAGAGTCACTAGAAGTCAATCATATTCATAGACACTACATAGGTTGGCATTCAATTCATATGGGAACTTCTCAAATCATGAGCCTCATTATAAAATAGATTTCTCTCTTAAAGTCAACATTTACTGAATTGGCTGAGTGAGGTCGATGATGAACACCATTGGGGTCTTTTGTCATCCCTCTCCAAGTCTTTTGATAAATGGGCTAATTGGGAGATTGAGGTTGAGGAGCTTCAAGGGTTGGTTGGTACAAAGGAATATAAGGTTAAGTTACAGGAGGAGTTTTCCATCATGTGAAGCAACCAAGACAAAACCCTCAGGTGCTTTTAGGAAATCATGGACTACAACAAGGAATCTATTAAGAAAACTGTTGTCACCATCCAGGTGTTCTAGTAGGAGCTTCAAAACAACCATGGAAAAAGGGGTGATGATGACAGTCAGGATGTTGGTCTCTCCAAGAAGAAGGGAAAGAAAGGGAGCAGCTCTACTTCACCTAATGCTCAGGAGGTCTAGCCTACCCATAAGGGGATTCTATCCTTTGAAGAGTGAACCAATTTTTTTTGTGGTGCTATGTACTTCTCTTGCACTCTTAGGGTTTTTCACCTAAAAGGAGAGAGATAGACCCAAAAACAGTAGTGGTTCACTCAAACTAAGGTATGAAAGATGGAATTAAACCTAAATGCAATGATCTAGATGCATCAAAATAATGAAATTGATTGATTATTTATGCAAAACCTAAGAAAAGTGAAGTGTTTGAAAACATAGTGTTGTTTGTAAAAGACTTAAAAAGATGAACAAAAATGCAAATAGAACCAAATAGAAAGTTGTAACTCAGAATGTATGCACTTGTAAGCCTGATGAAGATTGGAAACTACTCTAAAAATTAGGAGATGTTGACTTTTTGGCTGACTGGGACTCATTCGCCACCCTGGGCGAATCAGTCCTAGGTCAGGGTTTTTGCCTAGAAACTGGTTTATGTCAAATGGGTACTAGAATCTGCATTAATCTCTGACATGCACCTCCAGTGGGACTCATTTGCCATTCATGGTGAATCTGTTCTTTTTCAATTTTTTGCAAATTCAAATCTTAGACCTGTACCTTATCACTTGCACAACACTCCTTGATGAAAACCCGAATCTAAATCTTGAATTTTTTTGCAAAATAGCTTAAAATTTGTTGTCTAATGGGAGGTTTTCCTTGGTCAAACCCCCAATTGGGTAATTAAACCTTGAATGGGTAAAAATATGCATTAAACCCTAGCCTTAAGTGTGTCTAAGACTAGGAAAATTTGAAGACAAAACCCTATTCTAATGTGCTAGAATAAGATGAAGAAATGAGATTTGAATGATGCAAGACTTCAATCCTAGAAACTCTACAACATCTCAAATGAATGTAAATGACATGCAAATGTAATGCAAACCTTAAATCTGAAGATAGGAAGAAAATGGAAGATGGAATCACTTTGAAAACAAGTCATAAGGTGTGATTTGATGGCTAGTTGCATCTTCTCAACTTAGATTTCTCCATGATTCTCCATAGGCATCCATGAACAACCCTTTGCAATGTAAGATCTTAAATAAAAAGTGAGCTTGAAGACATGCAAAGACCCTAGTTTGCTGCCCTAAAGCTTCAACTTTGTTGTAAAATGCTAATGAAACTTCTTGTGGAAGACTCTTGATACTTGAATTTTGAATTTTCTTTTGTAAAAATGACTAAGAGATATGAAAAATGGCCTAAAATGTGTATTTATAGGCATCAATACCTAATTTTCCTATTATTTAGACCTAAGAGGCCGACATCCACTGAAAAAATAAATTAAATTGGTGAAATTCCCGCTCAAAATTAAATTTTTCCCCAAAAGGGACTCATTCGCCACCCTTGGTGAATGGGTCCCACTAGAGGGGACTCATTCGCCTAAGGTGGTGAATGGGTCCCACTAGTGTTTTTGGAGATGGGTTTTCAGGATATGAGTGAATTAAGTGTTGTTTGTTAGGATTTATATGATTAAGTGAAATGGGCCTCTAGATAAAAAATAATGGGTCTTAGGAGCCTATAAATTTTGTTTTGAAGAATGATTAATGCAAGGGTACTGAGAAGTAAGTCTAAATTAAGAGTGAAATATTTTCTTTTCTTAAGAGTGTCCAATTTTCTACACCACATTTAGCCCCCACTTTAGTGCCCATATGACTCTATGTGCATATGTAAGCTAAAGGACTCTAGACAGTACACTTTATTGTAGAAAAGGATACTCATTCAAAAGGCAGAAGAATGAAGCCCCCAGTGTAGTTATCTATAAAACCACAACATTAGGAACCGCATCCTACAACAAAAATTCGTTAATTTTCTAAAAATCCTTTTATCTAACTTCTAAAAATCAAATTCGAGGGTAGTTGTATGCCCCCCCTTGATTCCGCTTGCTTTACAAAGGTGGAATCAAGGTAGCAATCTAGCCACATCGAAGAAGGAACAATCATATTGTAGGGAATTTCCAAGTACCATGCCACATAAAAATAGATGATAGATGATGTTGGGTGCAGAATCATGATTCCAACACATCAAACGACATCGAAAATGAAGTTCCCTAGCTCCTATTAAATGTTGTTTTGAAGAAAAGACACCTTATTAACTCTTAAGAGAAAATATCCCTAATTGAATGCATAAGAGTAAAATGGAAGAAAATAGGGTAAAAGAGGTAAAGGAGAGTAATTTTTCACTTACTATTACATTTTACCTTCTTGTAGCTTGAGAGTGATGAGTGAGACGAGAAGATGCCGAGTAGATGGGGTTACATGCCTTCACGACTGAATGAGCTTCAAGAGCAGGTGGCGCGCAACGAGTTGTACCATGAGGTGAGTTGATTCTGCAACTGTCGTTTAGTGATTTTGCAATGTTTTAATGATTTTTAATGTATTTATAGGTTAATATAGGATCTTGGAAAAAGGTTCACAAAGTGTCCCCTTTTTTGTGAAGTGTCCCATTTGTTCATAAAGTGTCCCTTTTGTTTGCAAAGTGTTCCATTTCTTCGTGAAGTGTCCAAAAAGGGTTCTAAAGTGTTTAGGGCCTTTAGAAAAGCACACTAGATGGACTTTAGCACACTTGCATGATGAATAATGTAAAAATTAAAGATGGTAGATGAATTTTTAGAGCATATTGTTGTGATTTTGATAGGTAACCGCCCAGTCATGACAACGGCTAGTGGGGAGGCAAATAAGTTTTCTGAGAGATCTAGCTCTAGCATTGTTGGCAGAGGAGATAGAGTATCTTTAGGCAGTAGGAATCTATTGGGAATACTTGATGCCACCTATGAGATACCATGGCGCCATGCTGATGGCCCTATGCGAGCACTGGGAAGCTAACATGCATGCGCCTTTCACCTTTCGACCAGAGAGATGACCATCACCTTAGAGGATGTACATTGGATTCTCCAAGTTACTATTTGGGGAGAACATGGATATTTATGAGGTGATCGGTTATTTCACGAGAAGAAGGTGGACATGAATTACTACCTTGATGGACCTGCTCATGATGAGTACGTGAGAGTGGGAATTGAGCTACCTATGCTTCTATATCTGTGAGCCCCCATAGTGAGACAAATTATGATGCACACAGTGGATTTGGTACTCAATCTGGATGGACGAGCGACACACCTAGATGGAGGATTGGTTCACTTGATTCACAGGATGGTAGAGCACAGGACAGTCTACGCTTGGGGATGTTGCAACCTAATGCATCTTTATTATGATCTGGGTCAATTTTTTTTCCTGAGAGATCAATAGTATGGTGCACTGCATGCTTCTGTAGGTATGGTGCCTCAAGCATATCACATGCACTAGGCCTATTGATTTCCCATGTGCTATAGCCACAGGATATCCATGAGACTTCGGCTATCCTCTATGATAGTTGTGGCAGTATGGAGACCTACAATTTTGGAGGGTGAGATTTGATTGTCTGGAGGAGGATGAGATCTTGTGGAGACTTTATCCACTCACACTACAGTGGCTGGATCTTATAGGGTAGATGAGGAGGATGCAAATGGACATATTTTTAGCTGGTGGGCATGACTATGTTGTTTGTCCTTTCTATTATGGCCGAGTCATGTGATAGTTTGGGTAGGTGTAGACACCATCGAGGGCATGCCCCTTCATCAGGAGATTAGTGTAGAGCACCCGAAGGCTAGGTGGTACCATTTGGCTCACTATAGACCATGTTGTCCAGAGTGACTCCAATGATTTAGATCATGATCAGCCACCAGTCTTTGACGTTGATAACGTCGGTAGCATAGATGAACATGAGGAATGATGGTCAATGACATGACCAGCTCTTGTATTTCCGATGGATGTCCCTATAGGTGATACATGACCAACACTAGATGAGGGAGATGAGGAAAAGGATAGAACTAAGGATGTACAGTACAGGGCTGCAGATATATTTACTGATGTTATCAATGATGAGTATGATTTAGATGTCGATCCCGACTATGAGGGATAGGATGGAGGAGAGGAGGATGAAGATGAGGATGAGGATGAGGAGGATTATGAGGAGGATCCACCTCTGAGCAAGGGTGATGAGGCAATGATAGAGGATCAACACGAGTGGGGAGAGTCCTCACACACTTGGGTAACCAGATCACATGCAGTAGCTACAACAAACATTGGTACCCATGATCAAAGAGAGGCCAACATGTCCTCCATGCCCCCTAGAGAGGATGAGGTTGATATCCCTCATCCGACTGGAGATATAGGTGATGATATTTTATTTTATGCATGTATTTTAGTGCTTATGATTTATATATATATCATGATGATGTATATTGATTATTTATTGTTTCTACCTCACAGGAGTGATGAGTGACTGGCAAGAGTTCTATCAATAGGATGCTGTAGAGATAGTGCCTACATCCATTGATGAGGAGGAGATGGACCCTAATTACATGCCCCCACCGATCGTGGATGAGGAGCCAAAGTCACTTAGACCTTTCACAAGGCTATGGGAAGTGTATGAGAGCATGAGGAGATGACTCCGTTGAGCTGAAGCCATAGGACAATTGTCCCAAACTTTAGCAGAGGTGGAGAGACTGCATGTAGAGATATCATAGCTATGAGCAGAGAGGGACCAAATGGTAGAGGAGCGTCTTGTGGCTCTTGGGCTAGTACAGGGTCTAGAGTATGCACTCAGAGTCGGCGGATTGTGATCACGATCACACATGACCGTCTCATGATGTCTGAGGATCGGATCATGTGCGCTAGAGCCCTAGGGGTCTAGTTCTCACAGACCAAGTGGTGATTTTTTATATTATGATGAGATGTACATAAAAATTTATATATATATATGAGAATTTGATTCTTTTGGAATATTTCTTAATGTGTTGGAATGTTAAATGGCAATGCGACTAATTAAATAGCTTGATGTAAAAGTGTTTATTTAATATCTACATGATTTAACATAATTGATGTGATATAACGTAAAACATATTTCAATTTCACCTTAGATACAACATTGTTATTTTAAAAGAAGGTATGTTAAATTAGATACACCTATTTAATTCATATAAGGATCAAAATTAACATAACACTAGGGTGAATAGTATAACACCTAAAGTAATTATAAAAAGAACTTAAATAATTACCCTAGTGTTCAAGACAAACATATGATTAGTTGTCGAGAATGAAGCAATGTGAAAGTATTTAGAATGGGACCAAATAACTTTAGACAACACTAATTTTCTATCCATACTATTCAAAGAGACTAGAGGTAATAATGATGTAGATGCATGACATTAATATGTTCCTTAAGGGGTGTTCCATTGAGCTCAGTTAATATGTAAGAACCATACCCATAACTAGTATCGATTATGTAAGATCCCAACCAGTTAGGACTAAATTTATCTTTGTCTTCATCGTCAACGTGAGTATTGCGTTGATTCTCATAGAGAACGAAATCACCCTTATGAAACATTTGGGGAATGACATGAGTATTGTGATTTTGTTGTAATTGTTTAATGTAAGCTTGGAGATGCTTAAGATCATTGATACACTTTTCATTGAGAATTTCAAGCTGGTGCAATTGTTGGTCTTAATAAGCGGTATCATCAATAAGGTCTTGAAGAGAAATTCACAACGTAGGAATTTCTAACTAAGGGCATGATCGCATCAGTACATAAACGAGGTTATAGGGTGTAGTTCCTGTGGAGAGTCTAACACTCGTTTGATAAGCCCAAAGTGAATAATGTAACTGCGTATGCCAATCCTTATGATGTTTGTTAATAGTTTTCTTTAGGATTTGTTCAAGAATCTTATTAGTGCTTTCAACTTGTCCATTGGATTATAGATAGTACGGTGTGGAAAATCGATGTTGAATGTTAAATGTGTCAAGAAATTACTTTATGTCATTGTTCTTAAATGGTGTTCCATTGTCTGAAATTATTGTAGATGGAAGTCTGAAATGAGCAATTATGTGTTCCAATATGAAACGGAAAATTACTTCAACATTTGTAGATTGAAGAGGAATAGCTTCCACCCATTTGGTGAAGTAGTCTGTTCCTGTGATGATAAATGTATGTCCAACAGAGGAAGGTGGTGAAAGTTTTCCAATAAGATCCAATCCCCATATTGAAAACAACCAAATGGGAATTCGGGCACGAAGCTCAGAAGTAGGGGAATGAATCAGGTTGCTATGTTCTTGATATTTGTGACATTTTTTAACATAAGCAAAGTAGTCTTTCTCCATATGTCTCCAATAATATCCCATACAGATAAGTTTTTGCACTAATGATCGTCCTCCAAAATGACCCCCACAGGCATCAACATGAGCTTGTTCAAGGGCTATAGGAATTTCAGAGTCCCTAAGACATCTCAGTAAGAGACCATTGAAGGATCTTCTATACAACACCTCAGCTAGAATTACGTATTTGGTTGCTAATTTGCATAAACGATTTCTAGTATGTCATTTTGGGCTCGGGAATGGTACCATCTTTTAAATAATTGTATATTGTGTCATACCATTCTCACAAGTCTTCATGGGTTGTTAAAATGTCTTCTAATCAAGTATCAATCAAAGGTTTCATGATTGGGTGAATAACAAAGGTGAAGTCTGTTGAAGGATCGTGTGGGGATATAAGAGAGGTTGCACTCACCATCACATCTGCATGTCGATTCTTTTTGTGGGATGTTATCAATGGTGAATGATTCAAACTTCTCTAATAGTTTTATTGTAAGATCCTTGTATTTTGATAATTTGTCATGTTTAGTTTGATGTGTCATTGATTTGTTTGATCACTAATTGTGAATCACCAAAGATCTTGACATCTTTAGTACCCATGGTTAAAGCAGTGCACCATCCAACAATTAATGCCTCATACTCAGCTGTGTTATTTGTACATAGGAAATTTAATTGACAGGACATGGGAATAGGCTTTCCTATAGGCGGAATTAATACTACTCCAGCACCAGAACCTGATTGACACTTAGATCCATCGAAATAAAATTCCCATGTTTGAACATCTATGGTCAAGACAATATCATCAAGAAAAGAGTCATGATTAGGTGAAGCGAGAGGAGAAGGAGCATCAACATAGTGATTGGTTAAGGCTTGTCCTTTGATTTCTGTTTGTGAAACAAACTTAAGGTCAAACTTAGTTAACAACATCACCTACTTAGCTAAGCATCCAACAAGATCTGTTTTATTAAAAAAATGCTTAAGGGGATCAAATTTTGTTATGACTTGTTTTTCAACATTGAGTAAATAATGTTACAACTTACTAGTAGCGAATATAAGGGCCAAATTTTTTTTCTCAATTGGTGAGTATCAGGTTTCATAATCAATTAAAGTTTGAATAATGTAATAGACATGATACTCTTTTCCAGTATCATCTTGTTGAGCCAATAGTGCTACAAGAGTATGGGCTGATGTTTCTATAGAAAATATAAATGGTTTGTTTGGCACAATGGGTTGTAACATAGGTGGATTTGAAAGGTATTCCTTTAAACTCTCAAAAGCCTGCACGTACAATCCTCATTCCAATCAAAGTGTACATATTTTTTGAGAAGATGTGTGAAGGGTAAGGTGCAATCGGCTAAAGATGCAACAAAAAGTTATGGATAGATTGAATTCGGCCTTGTAACGTGCACAATTGAGAAATGTTCTAGGGAGGTGGCATGTTAATAATGGCGTCAATTTTCTTTCAGTCCACTTCGATGCCTCTGTGAGATATGACAAACCCCAAAATTTTCCCACTATCTATGCCAAAGACACTTTTTTGGATTTAATTGCATGTTATATTTATGTATTCGTTCAAATATTTTTCGAAGGACATTTACATTGTCTTTCCGTGTTAGGGATTTAGCAAGGATGTCATCAGCATAATCTTCCAAGATTTTGTGTATGTAATCATGAAATATCAATGTCATTTCTCATTGATAAGTTGTGCTAGTGTTCTTTAATCCAAAAGGCATCACAACCCAACAAAACATTCCCCAAATGGTTGTAAATGTAGTTTTGTATTGATCTTGTGGGTTGATAAAGATTTGATTATAACCAAAAAATCCATCCATGAATGAAAAAAAGCATGTCTAGCAGTTGAATCTACGATCATGTCAATATTAAGAAGCAAAAAATCATCTTTTAAATAGGATTTTATTTAGATCACGAAAATCCATGCATATCCTAATATGATTATCAGGTTTAGAAACTATGACAATATTTGAGATCCAAGGAGAGTAATCAATAGGCTGAATGAAACCTGCATCAAGGAGTTTTTCAAGCTCTGCTTTAACATGCAAGGATATGTTAGGGTGCATTTTACATATCTTTTAGCGAACGGGCTTAACATTTTTCAGCAAGAACGATGTTGTGTGTCACAATTTTTGGGTCAATTCTGGCATATCAAAATATTTCCAAGCAAATTTTTTAGGAAAATCATGAAGTAAAGTTGTAGTGTTCTCTTGTTCTTCATCATCAAGACACTTCCCTATTTTAATAAATTTTTCTTTATCATCTATATCCATTGGGACATCAATTGTATCTCCTAAGGGGAGCACATTAGACTTAGGAATTTCAAGATCAGATGGTTATTTAGTGATATCACTATCTTTTTTCTTGGTAATTATCACATCACAAGTAACCCATTTCATGGGAATAGTATAGGATGTGTTATCATAGACTCCTAACATTTGTTTTAAAGTGTCATCATTTTCAACGTACTCCCATGATGGTTGTAATTTCATATCAAGCAATTTAGGGTGTTTTATTGTGAGAGTGTGTTTTGGTTGACATGTAATAGTGTTGATATTCAAAGATGGTCATTGAGTAGCTTTTGTCATCTTAGAAAAAGAATATCCCAACCCAATTTTCATCTCTTGTGTATTAGGTTCTATAGGGACACAAATACCTTGTTCGTTCTTTCCACATCCTTTTCCAGTATATCCCAATTATTTCACAAGATCATAGCCTTTCCCATAAATCTTTCCATTTCCTTCAGATTAGGTGGATGTTGATAATCTATCTCATCAAAATTGGTTGTGTGCATTGTAGTTTCTTCCAAAGTAGAGGAGATAGATGCTTGAGAAGATTTTTCTGAATTCTGAGTTGACATCGCGGTTGGTTGTTCTTGTGTTTCATCCTTTTTTTGTGTGATTATATATTCGCCCATAAAGGAAGGCGTGAATTCTAAGGATCCTAAATCATCACAAAATAATTTAGACATCGATTCCTCATCTTGTTTTTCAATTTCAAGATGTTCTATATTGGATGTTGGAATTAATGTATTTAGAGGACTGGTAGTTCCTTTTTCAAGGTGTAAGCAACTTTTAGGCTTGGGGTCTATTTCAACTTGATAAATGTTGTTGTTATAGACATTTCATTATAGGATGAAGGGTCGAAGGCACGACATTCATCTCATGAATCCATCATCTACCTAAAAGGATATTATATGAAAGATCATAAGGCATAACATGGATACGAGTTTGCATAGTAGCCACACCAACTATAATAGGAAAGGTGATTACATTGAGTGGTTGCTTTGTTGTATTATCAAATCCTCGAATGGATAAGGAATCAGGTTTTATTTGTGACTTGTCAACATGCAATCTATCAAGGAGATTCACACTACACACATTAAGGGAAAAGCCATTATCAATGAGGGTCCTTTTGATACCTATTCGATTGAATTGAGCAATTATCATAAAGGCTTCATTTTTTTTTCACAACTCTAAAGGAGAGAGCTCATGTTGATGGGAGTTAATGTCTAGATTAACTTTATTCAGTCCATGTATTAGAGCTGCCACATCATTTGGAGTTGTACCAGGAGGAACCACTATGTGTTGTAATGTCGTCTGAAGGATAGTGTGATAATTTGGTGAATTTTGAAGTAAGTCCCAAAGGGAAATCTTTGTAGGAGTATTCTTGAGTTGTTCCAAAAGATCCTACTCCTTTGTGTGTGAATAAAAATGAGGAGCACTAGGTGGGTTAGGTAAAGGTAAAGAGGGTGGGGTTGGTTGCGGTGGTTGTAGATTGTTTTGGGTATTATAGGTATGAGCAAGCGTAGTGTTATTGGATTGCTGCAAAACATTAGTTTTAGGTGGGTAAAGAGTAAACTCGAGTTTATTGGAAGGATGAAGTTTATGCGAGGGTGGGTAAAGAATGAGTTGAGGTTGAACTACATTAACGTCCTTAGTTTTAGGTTGTTCACAACAAACCTTAGTGAATGACTTAGGTGAGATGAATTCCTGAAGGGCTTCATCTAACATATCAAACTCATTACAACTAAAAGGTTTGAGAGGTAAGTTATTGTCAATTAGTGTAGGTTTCTCATGGAAATATTTAGAGACATTAATGTTCTTTGTTGTAGGTTGTTCACAACAAACCTTAGTGGATGACGTGGGTAAGATGAAGTATTGAAGGGCTTCATCTAACATATCAAAGTCATCATAACTAAAAGGTTTGGGAGTGAAGTTATCATTAATTGGTTTAGGATTCTCATGGAAAGCTTTAGAGGATGACGTGATTGAGAAAAAGTCCAGAAGGGCTTCACCTAACTTGTCTACATCATCACTACTAAGAGGCTTGGATGAGATGGTGTTTCTAAATTGAATCATTTGTTTGAAGGGTTGGTTTGATGTTTGCGGTTGTTTTCTTCTATTGACTGATGAATCTGATTTAAAAGAACTAGGAACTAACACTAAAAACAAAACTTGCAAAAATATTATACTATCCATAAATGCCATGAAAGGAAATGATGCTTATGTAAATGATTTAGATATAATAGACAATAACTAAATTGAAACAAAAAAGGAGTTGTGGCAAACAAAAAAGGGTAAAACAGGAATCTGAATTCTGGAAATACTGATGCAAAAAGTGCACTGGGACTGATTCGCCCAGGGTGGAAAATAAGTCCCAAGAGAGATTTTTTAAAGTTTTTTCTAATTTTTTTGACTTTTCTAGATGTGTTTAGGTCTATACAGTGTAGATAAATACTGGAAATGTAGAATGTGGTAATGATTTGATGAAATGAAATGCAATAATGACCTCTAAATGATAGTTTCACTAATACAATTTTGGTAAGCCCTAGGATGCAAAAACAATCCAAAAGCCAATGCATTTGAGTCCTAGGATACAAAGGAAAATGAATATCAGAAAGATATAATGTTCAATATGCAAGTTCACCAAAATGAACCAACAATTTTTGTGGTGCTATTTATTTTTCTTGCACTCTTAGGGTTTTTAATGTAAAAGGAGAGAGATAGACCCAAAAACTGTGGTGGTTCACTGAAACTAAGGTATGCAAGATGGAATTAAGCCTAAATGAAATGATCTAGATGTAGAAAACTAATGAAATTGATTGATTATTTATACAAAACCTAAGAAAAATGAAGTGTTTGAAAACACAGTGTTGTTTGCAAAATACTTAAAAAGATGAACAAAAATACAAATAGAACCAAACAGAAAGCTGTAACTTAGAATGTATGCACCTATAAGCCTGATGAAGACTAGAAACTATTTTGAAAATTAGGAGATGTTGACTTTTTGGTTGATTGGGACTCATTCGCCACCCTGGGAAAATTAATCCCAGGGTAGGGTATTTGCCCAGAAACTAGTTTCTGTCAAATGGGTACTAGAATCTGCATTCAACTCTAACGGGAACCTCCGGTGGGACTAATTCACCGTCCATGGTGAATCATTCCTTTGTTAGTTTTTTACAAATTCAAATCTCAAACTTGTACCTTATCACCTACACAACACTCCTTAACGAAAACTCGGATCTGAATCTCATAAAATTCATACAAAACAACTTAAAATTTGTTGTCTAATGGGGGGTTTTCCTTGGTCAAACCCCTAGTTGGATAATTAAACCTTGAATGGGTAAAAATATACATTAAACCCTAGCCTTAAGTGTGTCTAAGACTAGGAAAATCTGAAGACAAAACCCTATTCTAATGTGCTAGAATAAGATGAACAAATGAGATTTGAATGATGTAAGGGTATGTTTAGGATCATGATGGGCCAAAAAGTGGCGATATGATGGGTATATGTAGGGTATGTGGCTGATGACTTTTTTTTACCTAAAATTGATGAAACGAAAAGGTTTTTAAAGGAGATTCTCACTTTCCAGCAATATAAATTATGCTTTACTTTGAATTTAATAAATAATTATTATTCATTTTCTATTTGAATTACAACTAAACTCCTAATTGATAGGCTAATTGAAAAACATCTATAGCTTTCAAATGGTATCACATTTTTTGAATCGAAACATGTGTCACATTCTATGCTTCACATACTATAGGATTAAAAAAATGAATTTCATGAAGTTTTGACCAAGTTAAGGTGGTTAGACATACATTTTTTATATTTTTAAAAGTTGTAATAAAATAATCATAATTAATTATTTACTTGAAAAAATTACAAAAAAATATTCATCACATCGGGACATGAGTCCTCTACTTATATCTAAAATATTATAAAAAAATATTATCATTTTATTGTGGTTAGGATAGTTAGACAGACACCTACTTATTTTTTCCCCGAAATTTAAGTACTACTGCATTGAAATTTCAAATTTTCACCAAATAGAATTTTTTAAAATAAACCTAGTAGTTGAGAAATTACATTCAATTTGATATAGATTCTATTCTTACATATTTTTGAAATAATATAGATAACTTATTCAAATTTTTACGTCAAGTTGCCTAACTCTGATTTTTTTGAATTTTTCACCACTTAAGGACCTATTTTTTCCATGATGATCCTGCATATACCTACAAGACTTCAATCCTAGAAACCCTAAAACATCTCAAATGAATGTAAATGACATGAAAATTTAATGCAAACCTTAAATCTGAAGATAGGAAGAAAATGGAAGATGGAATCACTTTGAAAACAAGTCATAAGGTGTGATTTGATGGCTAGTTGCATCTCCTCAGCCTAGATTTCTCCATGATTCTCCATAGGAATCCATGAAAAACCCTTTGCAATATAAGATCTTGAATAAAAAGTGAGATTGAAGACCTGCAAAGACCCTAGTTTGTTTCCCTAAAGCTTCAACTTTGTTGTAAAATGCTAATGAAACTTCTTGTGGAAGACTCTTGATACTTGAATTTTGAATTTTCTTTTGTAAAAATGACTAAGAGATATGAAAAATGACCTAAAATGTGTATTTATAGGCATCAATACCTAATTTTCATGTTATTTAGACTTAAGAGGCCGACATCCATTGAAAAATTAAATTAAATTGGTGAAATTCCCGCTCAAAATTGAATTTTTCCCCAAAAGGGATTCATTTTCCACCCTTAGCAAATGGGTCCCACTAGAGGGGACTCATTCACCCAAGGTGGCAAATGGGTCCCACTAGTGGTTTTTTGAGATGGGTTTTTGGGATATGAGTGAATTAAGTGTTATTTGTCAGGATTTATATGATTTTTAAGTGAAATGGGCCTCTAGATAAAAAATAATGGGTCTTAGGGGGGCCTATAAATGTTATTTTAAAGAATGATTAATGCAAGGGTACTCAAAAGTAGGTCCAAATTAAGTGTGAAATTGTCTCTTTTCTCAAGTGTGTCCAATTTTCTACACCACAAAGAGAAACTCCAATCCCTTGCTAAGGAATGGCAAGCCATTAATGGCCTCAAGCTACTAGGTGACCAGTAGCTTGTCTGGCCCTTGGCTAGTTCTACTCTATGTTTTTTTTTTGTCTTTGTCGATCTCTATGTGATTGCTCTTTTTTTATTTTCTGGGTGTCTCATGTCTCGTGAGACCCCTAGCTTGGACTCTATGGTCATTTTGTAAATGGGTACAGGACTTTCCCAACTTTAATCTAATCAAAACATTTACTTCCTTATTTTGGAAATTTTGAATTTAGTTTTATTATACACAACTTTATAATCTCAATCCCTAGTAACCTATTATTGTATATAATAACAAAACCATGCCAAGAATATGTCCCTAAGCTGACATATAAATGAAGTAACATCACAACCCAAAAGGTCACTTGATATTGGATAAGAATATCTATTGTGTTGCATATAAGCCTTTGCTACACCAAGTTTAGAGATAATTAATGGCACTCATAATGGGGGTAGGTTTGTAATTATCCATGCTAAAATGGTAAAGAAAATAAAGAACATACGATTAAAATATTTTGATACCCTTTAAAAATTTAAGGGCTCAAAGAATAAGGAAATACTGAAGAAATTGAAGATCAATCATATCAAATTGCTTCATCAATGCTCTTTGAACATTTTGAATAACTGAGGAACTTCATGTGAGAATAAAATTCTCCACATAAATAATGAGTATTAAGTGATAATTCACATATATTTAAGTCTAAATTGTAGGGTCAAAATAGCAATAAGTGAAATGAGAAGCATGCAAGAAATTATCCATCTTCTCATATCAAGACTAGGATGTTGTTTAATATTGTAAAGTAAAAAATAATGCTTACAAATAAACTTGCAAAAAACTTAGAGACTACTCCATATCGATATTCACATTAATATTGTCATTCAAAATGAAACTCTTCACATACATTTGGTATATTAACCATCATTGTGATGGAGGTATTTCCAAATTTCATCTTGAAATACCACTCACTACATACTCTCACAATTATTTATCCATATTTTCCTAATAAAAGACTCTATTTCTACTAAACAAAGGTTTTGAGAAATTGAAGGTTCTAAATGTAGAAAAGGCCACACTCTTGTACTTAATAGAAACTATTATCTACACTACCTAATGAAGCCACAATCTTTAAATCACATATCTCTCTAATAACCACATCATCTAGAGAAAGATCTAATGTTTTCCCATCACTAGAATGGTAAATCTGGTAAATGGATAGAATGTTAGAAATAATATAAAGAACAAGGAGAACATCATTGATGCAACAATGTGTTATTTACACAATTATCAATCCAAAAACTACAAGTTACGAAGAATCCCCAACTCTAATTTTTAAAATGATAATATCATAAATTGAATGAAGAAGCTCATGAAAGTGACTCATGTAGTGTGAAGCACTTGGATATTTTCTATCTAACTAGTTTAAGATATAAAGCTCAATAAGAAAGGGCTTACATTTTAAAATGAAAGAAGGTTTAAATAGATAAATTTTGGGCCGCTACATTGCTTCCTCCGATTATTCTAGCATATTCCAACACTTGGATTCATCATGTCTAATTTTTCCATAAAAACTACAATTGTCACATGAACTCCTTATTTCCTTAGAGGAACTCTCACTAGACTTAGGAGTAGGGATAAGGATTTTGGATTACATTTTTTCCTAGTTTATTTGTTAGATTCAATAGTAGGATTGGATGGATTTTTTCTTAGAATTTTTAAATTTTTATTTAGAATATTGAGCCACAAATACTTGACTCTTAGAACTAAGAACATCTCATAGAACAAGTTTATTTTATTTCAAGTATGACACTTACAATAAAGATAAAATATGGGAATCCTAAATTAGGTCCTATGGAGTCCATAATCAAGTAAAAAGTAGAGGATAAGGCCTCAAATAAATATAATATGCACTCATTTTGTTTTTCTTCTTTCAACAACCCTTCAATTGTCACAACAATAACTTGAAATTTATGAGGAAATCCTCAATGGAGGGATTATCATTAGATATGTGAAGAGAATTTTTATTCTAACTATAGTTCTTTACATTAATTGCCCCAAACAAATAGATCATCAAATTTATCCCATACTTGATACGATATTATATACTCCACAATAAAAAAACAACAAACTATCTAAAACATACAATCCAATCAAAACCATGGATTCATCAAACTTTTTTTTATGATTTTTTTTTAAATTCCTTAGTAGATATTGATATATTTTAGTCAAATTTTTCTTTATACCCTTATATTATAATATTTTTGCATCTTTAATTTCTATGTGTAATAATTATGTGGAGTTAAGAATTCAATAGTTATGGAATTTTTAATTAGGAAACTAAACACTAATAGAGAAAAAATACAACTGGCTCGATTAATTTGTATCTTCCAACCCCTTAATATTCTTGTTAGTGCAAAAAATACACCCCCCCTAGAAAAATACAAGTGGCACTTGAGTGCATTTGTACAATTAAAAAGCTAAAATCAACTATTTATACCATAATGATTTTTATAATATAAAAAAATAGGCTTGTCAAATGGAAAACTAAACTTACATTTAGGTTCCTTGCAATTTTTATCATGTTTAAATTTTTTTCAATTTTGACTTCATGGGTAAAAGTTATATTTATTGTAAAATATTACAAGGAGGTTATTTAGATAGAAAATACCACCTAAATTAAATTAAGATAAAATGAATTGGATCTCCCTATAGATCTTCACAATAATTTTTAATGCTTAAAAGAAGTTAAAGGATTACTTCCATGAGAAAAAGTTATGTCTATTTGAGAAAAATACATATAAGGACTAAAAGTGGAGCTTATTTTCACTATTTAGGCAAGATCACTAGTTGGGTAGAGTATATAGCGGAGGAGGAGCAATCACCACTAGAGTGGAGGAGTCAATAGAGTGGCTAAGGGTTGGAGTCTCATCATAGAGGAACTAAGTATGAATGAAGATAATTTGACCAAGATAGAGGAATGGGTATGTGACTAGGGGATAATTAGAGTAATTGACAAGGGATATAGAGTCAATGTAGATGGTACCTATATTTATGTTAGCACCAACCACTCTTATCATAGGTTCCTCTAAGAAATGATTCTCACTCAATGGGTGGAACACATAATCCTATAGGTACATGTTGGTATAGTGGTTTGTGGATCCCATGCCCTGAAATAATAAAATTTTGAATAAAAAACATTAAAGCTACAAACAAGAAAATATATATACATTTATGCTTGATCATAATATAATAAAGTATGATCCCCCACCAAATAATATGCTTATCTTATAGTATGATTCCTACATAATTTGTATGGATGAGGAAGGATTTAAAAGAAAATCCCTTCCAATTATAGATATAGACCATAACAAGCTTACAACTAATCCATATAGATTTGGAACTTTTGGACTCAATGATGAGCTTTAATTTAGGATAGGAGTCATTCCAAAATATACCAAAATGAGAAGAGCCTTATATATTCATATCTCTAATACCATGTTGAAGTTACCAAAAGAACTTAATAGGGCCAAAAATCTTCTACAACACCAAAGAACCTTCAACATGAAAAAATATGAAATACATTATCTAGATTAAAAAATACTAACACAACACAAATTTTCATAGAGGCCCTTATATATATAAGAAAGGTTGAGAATATAAGGTAGTTGGGATAGGTGAAAACCCCACATATACATATGCCAAGTTTCATATGCATGCGTGACTTGAGAAAACTAGATCTTTGTCCCTAAGTAAACTTGTCTAACTAGGTGTGAATATGACACAAAAAAAAAATAGTCTAGAAAGAGAGACATTCACACCAAAAAATATTTAGTTATTTTCCCAAATAATGGGAAAAATTAACTATTGATACTATTGGTGGTATTATAGATCCCAAGATGAGTTTCCTTGTTCTTTTCTCAATAATGAAAATATGAGTGTAATGTCCCCTTCATAAGTTGTGCCAGATATTTCCAAGATTATCCTATTCCTTGGGTTCCCATAGGCTAATATTGTTGGTTAGGGGACTCTTCAACTCTTAGTGATGTGTTTGGGACTTCAAGAGTATCTTTCTGGCATTTTTTGGAGTAGTTTCAAGCATTGGGTTTGTTACTATTTTTAGTAAGTCACCTCCTAGGAAGAGGCCTTGTATTTTCATGTTGATCTTTCCTTGGGATGCTTAGTTGAGACATCTAATGTTGTTTTGGTAGGATTTTATGGCTTGGGAGATTTAATTTAAAATAACATTAAATCTATAAAGTTAAATTAAATATTTAACTTTACATTATTTTAATAATTTAAAAGGTGAATTTTTGGGGAGACATAAGGAATATTTAAAAAGATAAATATTTGGCCTTATTAAATGGAACATTCAAGTGGGAGACATAAGGAGGTTTTAAAAATTTAATAAATTATTTTACTTTTTCAATATGGGGTGTGGGGTTTTGGGAGGCATACAAAATAAAATTTGAAGCTCATTTGGAAACTATGCATGATATACTTTCTTGAAGAGAACTTCAGGTTTTTTTACCAACAAATTTGTGAGGATGAATTTTTTTTGCAAGGATCATCCATTTTGGTTGTGAAAGATCGACCCTGGTGGATTTGTTTACAAGAAATTTATTTTAGAGTCATTTGGAGCTTCTTCAAATTGCATTGAATTTTTAAGGGGTTTCATATCAATAATCTACGAGCACATTGGTGAAGGAAAAAAAAAAGATATAAGACATAATTTATAGACTTTAGAGCCTCCATGTTTGTTGTTCACACCTCTCCTAGGTAGGTAATATAGTCCTAAGGTGGGTGTGGGAAATAGGAAGTTGGGTGCCTAGGTTTCTAGGCCTTTTTGGATTTGATTGACGATGCCTAGGGTGGAGTAGTAGACGATTGGGGTTTATTAACTGGAGAAGGCATTGAAGATGACGTTATGAGCATTTTGGGCACTTCTAGTTTGCTACTACAATATATTTCAGACTTGCACTTTAATGCATCTTGTTGGGTATGTTTTAAAAACAATTTATTTGTAATTCCCAATCATTCAATACTATTATTGTAAAATTTAGAGCAATAACCAATCTATTATCTTGTAAAATAATTTGTATCATACCTGGTTTTTTGTTTTAGTTGTGAACATGTAGAAATCTTTGAAAATAGAAAATATTTCATTTCTATATTGTTGCAAAATTTATCTTTGAGTTGTATGTTTCATGTTATCATCAAAAAATCCAAAATCAATATTGCATCAAAACAAAAAAAAGCTAGGGTGTACATTACATTGGTATCAAAGCATTTGCATCTTGCTAACCTAGAGGGTTTTGGGAAAATAGTGTTATGTCAGTTGAATGAGTAATGCAACCACCCTACACAGATCATTATAACTTGAGAGGGAACATCTTAAACACTAGTCTTGAGGGTCAACCAGAGACTAAACCTTTTGCAAGCATTGAAATGGGTGACATAGAGCAACATGAACGTAGCACTAGGGAAATGATAAATGACCTAGCTAAAGGGTAGCATGACTTACAATAAAGTTTAGCTTCAATGGTGGCCCTAATGAACCAACACATTTTGGGAAACAACAACAATGTAGGGGAAAATGGTGGGAATAATGGTGGATACAATGGGGGACACAATGGTGGTAAAAATGGGCATGCATGTAAGGAATAATAGAAATGGGGATGGTTCAGTGAATAACAGGGATACAAATAAGCATACAATAACTATAAAAAAAACTCTAGGCCTTTAATGCCTAACTTTCTACCAAGGAAAAACATCTTGATGGATAATGAGCACACTCAACATGAGTTATAGGATCATATTTTATAGGATTGGAGGGACTCAAGGCTTGAGTTTCAAGTATAAATGTCTTTCAAGGACTACATGGATCTTTGGTTGAGACATAGGCCTAATAGAGGAGGTAGAAAACACAACTAGGAAATTGGGAAAACTATCTATCCCATATTATGATGGTTTAGGGAAGACTTTAGCTAGAGTATAGGTTCAAAATTTAGACACCTACTTTCATCTTAACCCAATTCCAGAAGATGAGGCCATCAAATACACTACAATTTACTTGGATGATAGTGCACATGAGTGGTGTCATCACAATATGATCACCTTGGGCCATGAATGAATTGAATCCTATGTTAAGTTCATAGAGAGGTTGATAGAAAGATTCAATAAGAAGGATCCTAAGTTACACTTTAAGGAGTTAGCTCAACTCAAGCAATGGGGTTCAGTGAACACATAACATATTTTTAGAGGCTCTCCATGTTGGTGATTGATATATTAGAGAGAAGGTTGATTGTATTATTTGTTGATGGTATTTTAGAGCCCTTCAGAAGTTGGATCAAGGCCCTCAATCCACCTACTTTATGGGATGCCATTAAAAAGGTAAGGGACATAGAATCCTCTTTTTCCAAAAGAAAATTCCAGTCTAAGGGATTTTTCCACAAGAATGACAAGAATAGAAGACACTTCTCAAAGGATTCCACTCCACCTAAGAATGTGCCTAACATGTTGTATAGAGATCATATCAATGAGCTTAGATGCAAGAAATTGTGTTTTCATTGTAGGGAACCTTGAAACCCTTCACAAATATGCGCCATTAAGGAAAAGGCCAAACAAATTGATTATTTTTTAGCTAATGATACTACATCAGACAATTCTAATCAATATTTTGAATCTGAGAGTAGTGATGGGGAGAGTGTAGTTGAATAGGTTGAAAATAAATAAGGATGTGGAGTTTCTATTTCCCAACTTTCTAGCTTCCAAAAGGTTCATTTTTTCAAGGTTAGAGGATTACTTTGTGGGAAGCGAATAATCAAACTTATTGACATAGGTGCTACTCATAATTTCATTGATGAGGGGCTTGTGGCTAAGAGAGGGATCCAAACAGAAATTTTGAGGGGTTTAAGGTAATGGTAGCAGATGGTTTTACCCTTAATTTCACAAGTAAGATCTCTAACTTGGGCATATAACTGGGAGAGTATCAATTGAGGGATGATTTCTATGTGGTAATTATAGGAGACACATATGCTAATGGTTGAATCAAATATTGAGGCTAGTTAGATAAACCAAATGGATGAGAATATTATTTTAAAGAATGTATTCTTCAAGTTTTCCATTGCTAAAAACATATTCTATATTACATGAAGAACATATCTTTCTTTGATCACATGACTGCTAATCATAAAAGGACATTGAAATTACAAGCTATCAAGTATGTTATGATTGATGATTGTTTGTATTTGAGGGACATGGAAAGTGTGATGTTGAGGAACAAGCAGGTAAAGTCCTTGATGAAATGCATAAGGGTGATAGTGGAGGCCACTACATGGCCAAGACAACTTCCCACAAGATCCTAAGGGTTGGGTATTTGTGGCCTTCCCTTTTTTCTGACACATACAAAATGGTAAAGAACTGTGATGCCTGTCAAAATTTTTAGGTAAGCTAAAATTCTCTAGGGCCTTATGTTTTAGGCTACAAAATTTAGAGGCTCCTTTTTAGCAATGGGGCATATATTTCATTGGTGAATTCAATGAAAAATCTAGTGGTAGCCATAATTGGATACTGGTAGCCACATACTACTTCACCAAATGGGTAGAGGAAATTCATAAAAGAAAGGAAAATAGCAAGGTTGTAATCAATTTTATTATGGATAATATCCTAATTAGATTTGGCACTCCTACAAGATTAGGGTATGTGCAAGATCATGATGGGCCAAAAAGTGGAGATATGATGGGTATGTGGCTGACGACTTTTTTTTACCCAAAATTGATGAAATAAAAAGGGTTTTTAAAGGATATTCTTAGCTTTCCACCAATATAAATTATACTTTACTTTGAATTTAATAAATAATTATTATTCATTTTCTATTTGAATTATGACTAAATTCCTAATTGATAGGCTGATTGAAAATATCTATAGCTTTCAAATGGTATCATATTTTTTGAATCCAAAACATGCATCACATGCTATGCTTCACATACTATAGGATTAAAAAAATAAAATTGAATTTCATGAATTTTTGACCAAGTTAAGGTGGTCAAACATACGAGTTTTTATAAATTTTAAAAGTTGTAATAAAAAATTCATAATTAATTATTTACTTAGAAAAAAATTACAAAAAAATATGCATCACATCTGGACATGAGTCCTCTACTTATATCTAAAATATTATATAAAAATATTATCATTTTATTGTGATTAGGGTGGTTAGATAGACACCTACTTCTTATTTTTTCCTTGAAATTTAAGTACTACTGCATTGAAATTTCAAATTTTCACCAAATAGATTTAAAAAAAAAACCTAGCAGTTTAGAAACTACATTCAATTTGCTACAGATTCTATTCAAGTACATATTTTTGAAATAATATAGATAACTTATTCAAATTTTTATGTCAAGTTGCCTAATTCTGATTTTTCTGATTTTTTCACCACTTAAGTGCCTGTTTTTTCCATGATGATCCTGCACATACCCATTAATCATGATAATGTAATGTGTTTCAAGTTGAAGAAGTTTGGTGAATATTGTAATGGCTATGGTATCACCATATCATATTATTCTCCTTATCATCCACAAGGGAATGGTCAATCTAAATCTAGTAATAAGAGTCTCATGAAGATCATGAAAAGAGTGATGGAGAAGAACATGAAGGCTTGGGACTCAAAATTGAAACTAGCATTATGGGTTGATAAGACAACTATCAAGAAGGCTTTAGAAAAATCCCCTTATGAACTAGTGTATGGATTAGATGCTAGGATACCAATAAATAAGTTGTTGCTAGTTTACAAGTTCATCCAAGAATATAGAGATGAAATTAATGATAGCATGACCAATATAATTAACCAATTGATAAAGTTGGATGAGTCAAGGAGAGAAACACATAATATCAATTTGAGGAAGCAGTTGCAAGTCAAATACTTATTTGACAAAAGAACAACAAATAAGAGGTTCACTACATGGAAATTAGTCCTAATGTAGAATGTTAGAGTCCAAGATAAGGGAAAACATGGTAAGTTTGAGGCCCTATGGATTGGTCCTTATGTCATCTACAACAATAATAGTAAGAATTCATACATTTTATAGAATATGAATGAAGAATTGTTAGAATTGGTAATGCATGGACAATTCCTTAAACCATACTCATAAGTAGAACATATCCATGCACATTGTATCATAACATATTTGTGCTCTTTGTCATAGTTGGTTTCAGGGATTTTGTGGTATGCTCTTCTATAGTTTTTTGGACTCTTTCTCTATTTTATCTAAACAGACGTCCTCAACTAGAGCCACTCGTGGAGCTTGAAATTTTTTAATAGTTTCATATTGTGTGATGGATGGAAGAATTTTGATAATCTTCAATTAGTTAAATTAGGGTTGTTAGGTTTGCAACTTAGGGCTTTCTAAAACCCCAACGTTCTTATGTTTCATCATTGGTATCATTTTCTTTTTGACTAGTATTTAAGTTATGACTTAAGGGTATCGATGTCATGTGTTCATGCATCCCCTTTTTTCTAGGAAGTGACCTATTGAGGTTTTATTAATCTTAATTTAATTTCCTTCCTAAAAGTCTTATGTTCCTCGAGTGGCTTGAACATGTGTCATGATATTGCTTTGTCTCTATGGTTTGTAGTGAGCTTGGTTTTGTTGTTTTTTAGCTTTGCGATACCCCAAAATAATGACATGTGTCCAAATATTTCTAAAGGCTAAATGCCATTTATCAAATGTTTTAATTTTATGCTGTTGAGCCTTTTTTTCTTGTCCAAAATTGGTCCCCCTATTCCCTAGTCATTTTAAGTTATTTATTTAATCACATGCATTTCATGGAGGCTCTTGTCTTCGCAGGGCTTTGACATTCTGAAAATTTTCTTCTATGAAATGGAGAAAAATTGACACATTTTTAAACATGTGATAAATTCCATCGCAAAGGCATAATCCTTTGTGGAGATATGGTGGGACCATCCCTTTGTTCTTGTGAAGTTACATAATGTTGACAAGTGTCAGCATGGCGATGGTTCATAGTGAATTCTTCTATCATGGGGGGAATATTTTTGTTGTATTCTCCCTTTGCGAGTTTGCAGAAGGTTGAAACTTGTCCACATAA
The DNA here is from genome assembly GCA_007258455.2 of Sequoia sempervirens. Classification (NCBI taxonomy): domain Eukaryota; kingdom Viridiplantae; phylum Streptophyta; class Pinopsida; order Cupressales; family Cupressaceae; genus Sequoia; species Sequoia sempervirens. The sequence continues at coordinate 103,232 of VDFB02270097.1, forward strand.
TGAAAAAAGAAGGTTGTAAATTTGCATAGGAAAATTCAAATTAATGCGATGGCATTGATCTAGAGATCGATGGTCCACATTCAAACTTGGCCAATGTATCCATTGGTCACATGTTCAAGCATGCACAGGAAGTAATGACGATGGGATCGATATTTTCCGAATTCATGATGGACAAGATAAATTGCTCATTCAAATTCATTTCAATCAAAAATGCTAAGGTGATCAAGTGAAGTGCTACAATTTTTCATTTCGAACAAGGATTTTATAGTGTGAAATTAGGGTTTTTAGTTGTGCTTCAAACAAGTAATTTAAACCTTGATTGTGAAATTTAAGCAAAATTCAAGTTGTAAAGGGGGTTTTTGTGATTCTAGAAGAAAATAGTAGCTAGTTATAGGGGGTTTATGCTACCAAATTTTTCTCAGACCCCTTGTCTAAAAAGAATTTTGTAGTACCCTAGTCAATGATATTTAAACCCTAGCCTTTGCAACCTCACACAATAGCTAGAACCCAAAATGAGAAGAGAAGACCTCTAGATTAGGAGATAATTGTGAAAATCCTAGGGTCAACAAAGAGACCAAAGGTTAGTCTAGGGCTCACAGATAAACTTATTGACCAAAACGGTCGGTGCAAAGGACCTTATCATCATAGAAAAAGGGTATGCATTGTTCAAGCATGCTTATAGAAAGGCCCATGTAGACAGGCCAATCTACAATATATGGAACTTGGGATTGGGAAGTTAGTGGTGCCCAATATCTTCATTGATGTGGAATTGATAAGTCAGTTTGATAGGGCCTACAATCCTGAAACTAGGTCCTTGTTTACCATTGATGGTCGGAGCCTGTTGCCATTGGACAAGGACTAGGTATGTAGAGTTTTTTAGTTGGACCCAAATATACATCTACCAATTGATTTGGGTACATTGAGTATAGAGTATGAAAGGGACAAGAATAGCTATAGAGTTAGGTGGCTTCCATGTTTTAGGCCAAGAGGGCCAAGAAGGGAATCATAGAGATTCAACAAGGGTGATTTGGAGCCCTTTACTTATGACATTTTTGAGCCCTACTTTCAAAAGGCCTATTTCTCATTGTTGCAAGTCCTAGGGTTGGATAGAAGGATTAAAATCCCTATCACCTTAATTTTCTTGGCAATGGATATTCAGAGTAAAGATGTGAATAGGTTAGGCAATGACTTTGTAGGGTATGTAGCTAACCAATTGCACAAGTCCCTTTGTGCAATTAAGAGAAATCCTTTAGGTTCCATGAATTTTAAGTAGTATTCTCTTCTAATGCATACACTTTTATATGTTGCAGTATAGGTATGGCCACCGCAGCTATAGACCAGGGCTATGGGAGAAAACAATGTGATGTTTCCAGTCTAAGAGTGGTCATACTTATGGGATAAGTACTAAAGGTAGTCTAATTATGCTACCCTTGAAGAGTTTTTCCTAAAGCCATTGAGGAAGGGGCTAGGCCTCCCCATTGATTGGGGTTTATCTAATGAAGTAAGAAGATTTTGAGGCCCCACGACCTCACCCCATAGAAAAGGATTAGTCACAACTGGGGTGATTGGTTTTCTATGCAGATGCCATAGTAATAAGGATCTACGGGACCCTAGTGGCACCTCATGTGCTTCCCAAGGATGTCCTTGAAAAACCATATTTCTTGGAGATCATGTGGAAATTGAATGGTCTAACAAGAATATTTTTAGAAATAACAAGAAGCATTCCATTCTCCCTAGTTTTGTGATATTATCAGATTTAATAGTTTTGAATCTAGGGAGGGCATGGAGCTAGTCCAAGAAAAGTTTCTCCCTTACAAGATGAAGGTTGAAAAGGTCAAAGGTTTTGATCTTAAAGGCTTCATCAATAGGGAGAAAGGAATATACAAGTTTTCATCCTATTTCCATCAGTCTAACAAGATAGAGGATTTTATCAGGAATTTCTCTTCAAAGAGCCAAGCTTCCAAGCGGAGGGAGCTGTGGGTTAAAATATAGATTGCAGAGAATAAAAGGATGAAGGTTGACCTATCCTTTAAGGGATCATTTATGAAAATAAGGGACCCCATAGTTAGGATGATGATTGTTCTTGACAATGCCAAACAATTATTGGTTAATGTCCCATAGATGCTCCTAGGTACTTCAAGTGCTTTCTCTTCATCTAGAGCATAAGTACCACAAAGCCCACAACCAGTGACCACATTACATGAAATTTACCTAATTGTTGGATCTCTGGTTGATTATCCAATTGGTCCTGAGGAGATTGATAAGGATTATCTTGTGGTTCAAAAAATACTTTTTTCTCCTAGTACGTTGATTGAGAGGCCTACAAATGAAAGATTGGTTACCAATTTTGAAATAGGTGGGAAAGTTGTTAATGACATCTGAGCAAAGGCCAGTGAAGCATTTTTTAAGGATGAGGATTTCATCAACACTCAGGCGTTCAAGGACTTGTTCCTCAATAACAAGGGAGAAGATTTAAGATTAACTCTTACTACAAGTAGCTTCTGTAAGAAGGAGCAAAAGGCCACCATTGAAATTTTTTGGAAAAGGGTGAAGGAAGAAATGGAATGCATGACACCAAAGAAGGGGAAGGAGTTGGTGAATAGGGAAGGATGTTTGTTACTGCCAAGCTAGGATATTTCCTTAGCTATTGCATTTGATGCAATAATGAGGCATTAGGGTGAGAATCCAATCTTAAGATTAGGGGAACAAATTGAAGACCTATATTTTGGGTCTAGATTCCACCCTAGACATGAGACCTTGGCTATTTGGTTAATATTCCTAGAGACCAACATGCCACAAGTGATTAACAATATGTATAGGTGTAAAATTTCACCCCTCACAATTTCACATACATTCTTGCACCTCTTTAACTAGTGTCCACTCCCTTAGCATCTTGAGTAGGCTCATTTTACCCCCTGCATCAACCTCCCTCCTCTCAAGATGATCTAGCACCCCTTTTTAGCATCCACCCTTACATATTAGCTTTTTGTTGAATTTTGTGCTTTTCTCATTTGCGTTGTTTTGTAGCGTGACGTGTCGAAACACTAGCATTCCGTGTGGACATCAGCATGCTACACTAGTGTCTTGCAACATTTCAATGCTTGGACGACCATTTCGAGCATGTTTTCCACTTGTCAGCTAAGTTTTTCGGTGGAAACAACTTGGGATTCTCTACAACCACCCGAGAAGCTTCTTTTATTCCTTTTTAATCCATCCTTTCCATCTATTTGCATCTTCTAATTTCTTCCAAGTCTTGCTAGCACTTCGCTTGCTCCATTATAGCTTTTAACCTCACTTCATCACTTGCTTGCATAGCTTCATACAACTTGTTGTAGTAGCTTCAAGCTCTCTCAAGCTCCCCTTGTAACACCCTTTGCAACTTCATCTCGTTCATTTCATGCTTGCGAGCATCCTGGGATTCCATATCCCCTACTATTTGCATACTTACTTGGTGATACGGGTTCTCCTCCTTGAGCGGGGTTTTCTTTATCACCTCTTTTGTGATACAGGTTCTCCTCCTCAAGCGGGGTTTTCTTTTATCACACGTTTATTTGGTGGTGTGGGTTCTACTCCTTAGCAAGTTTTTCTTTCACCACACACTTTGTTCATCACACTCTACCTCTCTATCTTATTGGCTGGTAGTGGATGTGGGAACAACAAAACGGGGGTTTGATTGAGGAAAACCCCTATACAACCCCAAAATTCTCTCTAGATATCATGCTCTTAGGTTTTGAAGAAATTCGTTGGTGGAGGTTTCATCACTTGTGTGGTTGTAAGTATTTCTTTCCTTTCTTCTTCTTAGCTTTATCATTTCTATTTCATTATATTTCAATTTCATCATATTCTACTACTTTATCGCATTTTGACAATCCTTAATAATTAGAGTAGAAGCAGTTATCTAGGAATTTTCTATGATAAAATCACTCTCTAGTTTGTCTGAGATGCCAACGTGACTCTTGGATGCTAGCGCACCTCTTGGACACCATGCACCACATTGTCGTATGTTTCCTATGCTGATGTCCTTTGGCCATGAGTTTGTCAGTTTTTCCAGAGAATCTTTGTGACTTTCTCTTTTTGATTCTAAGAGTCTCATCGCTATTCCATTAAGGTAGATTAGGGAAGTTCACCTCTTGAGGCTCTCTGAAGGAAGATAAATCATGAGTAGCGAATCCACCTCTTCTACATTTTGGTGAACCTGACGTGAAAAACATTGTTCTTCAAAAAACTAGGAATTTATTTACCCCTACTTGGTTGATCATAACTATGACTTGGTGCTTGGAGTTCAGAACTGGTTACACTATTGGAAGGGCCTCCTAAAGAACTGGCGTTGGCCCCTAAAACTTGATGGCTAAAGGCATTGGTATTTTAGGGACTAACCTAGTTCTCTAGATGCAAGTTCTAACCTCAAATTCCACTCTAAAGACCTCCAAAAATGTGATTTACTACAACATATAAAATACCAAAAAAATAGTAATGAATTTAATATCTTCTTTTATTAGTTCAGTATCTAATTTTGTTCAAAATATTGATGGTATTCCATTTCATGCATGTGATGGTGACTTGGCTCTGCCCATGTCACTTGGTATCTTTGATCCTTCCCATGAAAGTCCCATTACTTTGGAGGATATTTTGTTGCAAGAAGGTGAAGTCATTGATACTTTCCTTAATGTTACTCCACCTTCTCTTCATTCCAATGCACTCTCTTCTAGGGACATTGCATTTTTGAATGATGAGTCATATCTTTGTTCCAATGCACTCTCTTTTAGAGATGATGCATTAGCGATTGATGAATATCCTTCCACATCTGATTCTCCTTGGATCGATGTTGAGGATGTTTATTCGAAATAATTATTCCACATTTGATCTTGTTTGGATTGATGTTGAGAATATGTCTCCAAATAATTGTTCTACTGGCTATGATGATTATGTAAATGTAGTCTATGTCTTTGCTGCTCCTCAAAGGCCTAAGAGACCGGTCATTTACGTGACTCTAGCTAGTCCTTCTTCTAAAAGGATTTTTTCTATCAATGGTGTTCCATTTGATGGTGGTTCTCCTAATTTTTCTAAGGTTCCCTCTTATAGAGTGGTAGCCCATACCTATGAAAATAATATGAATAAGAAACCAAGAATTCTTGAAGCTCCTAAACCTATGACTAAAGTGCCTAGTGATAATAATCTTGTTGAGCAACTTAAAGTTACTTAGGCTAAGATCTCATTGTGGGAATTACTTCAGTCTGCTCCAGTTTATCAAGGTATGCTTAAGAAATATTTTCAAAATATCATCTTTCATTCTTCCGCTAGGCCAACGAATGCTAATGCATTGATGGCATGTATTAGTGTGGATTCACTGAATATTACATTCTATTTGTAGGAACTCCCACCTCTGGAAGTACATAAGGAAACAAATCCTTTAATGATCATAGTTAACATTAATAAAATTGGCATTAGACATACTCTCATTGAAACCGGTTTGACACTCAATGTATGTAGCATTGATCTATTGCCTAATATTAACATTGATTTGTCTTCTCTTAATGCTTCTTTTGTTGTTATTCGTGGGTTTGATAATGTTGGGGGACAAGCTCTTGGTACAATGGTATTACCTTTGCATCTTGGACCCATTACCGTACCTATGCTTGTATATGTTATGTTAGAAAAGCTACCTTATAACCTTCTTCTTGGTAGACTGTGGATTCATGCTATGGGTGTAGTCCCGTCTACTTTGCATAAATCCATCAAGTTCATTTGCAATGATAAATTAGTCATAGTTAAGGCTGACCCTGAGGCTATGGACTTATGTGAGATGGCAGCTGCTAGTCAAACTTTGGTTGTGCCTACTCTTATCCCTTTAGTGTCTTCCAATGTGTCGATGTTTACTCCAGTAGTACCTGTAGACATGGAAAATATACTGACATACTTGATCCTGATTACTAACAAAGTTTCATCCTAAATCATCCTTCAGTCTAACCATTTAATCAAATACCTTTATTTGATTAAATTCATCAATTTTCCTCTCTTAATTAAATAAATCATCTTATCTAATTAAGTCATTCTTTCTTGTTAATTAAATCAATGTATCTAATCTGATTAACCCTATGTCCATATTTAATTAAATAATTCATTTTATTTGATTAAATCTCTAAAGTCTATCTATTAAATTAAATAAATTAAAACCTTATTTAGTTTAATCTAGCTTCATCTCCTTAGTTAAGTAAATAAAAAATCTTTATTTAATTAATCTTGAAATCATATTCTTCTCATATTTGATTTAAATCAATCCATAAATCTAAGTCAAATTTGTCACATCATCTAATCTCTCATTAAATTAATTAACCTTGATTAATTTAATCTCCTTTCATGTCCCATCCTCTAGCTTTTGCCACTTGCACATGAAAATATATTTAATTTATTTATTAAATCTCTATTTTCCCTCAACATGGCATAATGGAGGAATATTCCCTCAAATTTGAATTCCAAATCCAAATGGACTTTTTCCTTCCAACAAGACATTCATTTCATCTTACATGTCCTTTTTCCTTGAGCCAAGTGGCATTTAAGACATTCCTTTTTCCCTCTTACATGTCATTTCAAAAATTTCAAATATCACCTAATTGCATTTATGGGCACATTCAACAAAATGTGCACATCCCTCAACCATTCTCATCTTGACAAGTGGCACCTTGGAATTGGTTGAATTTTAGTCCCACATTGCTTCATTTTGGGCATTCTTCCATCTCAACATTCTATAAATAAGAGGCTTCATTCCTCATTCTAGCATCCACAACTTGAGTAAACTTACTATACTCAAATTCATAGGCATCTTCATCCATCTCATTGAGTTTCATAGCTAGGTTATGCAGATTTTATCTTGGACCATTCATCAATCATCAACAAAGTGGATCACTCTTCATCACCAATCAACAAAGCTTGCATAGGAGTTGTGAAAGGGCCAATTTTCACATTAAATTGGAACCAACTCCCCCAAGAAATCAAGAGTTTGCATTGCATTTAAATAGGATTAATATCTTTGGCTTGTGTTTGTCTATGTTCTTCATTTTATCTCCTTTTCATTGCAATTTGAATGGATTTCTTGGGGAATCATGATACTAACTTGCATTTGATCTAATCTAGTGTTTCCTCTTGTATTTATGAAGGTTGGGAATCTTGGTTCTACATTTTGGTGCTAGGAGGGCACTCTTAAAAATCTAATCACTTTTTTTCATCAAATTTCATGTTTTTCTTATTGTTTTTACGCCTACATGAAATTCCATTGCTGGAAGCTCAACATCGTTATTTAGCACCGCTGGGAACCTAGAGTCACTATATCACACTGCTGAAAATTTCAAATTGCGACGCTCCCTACTTCCCACCCAGAATTCAAAATTTCAAACAATGCTGCTTTGTCATTTTTGCCCGTTGGAATCTTCTCAAATCTCAAACTACACCACTGACCCAAATAGCAACACCTTCGTGCTCACTATCTTGGCTATAGAGCGATGCTAATTGGTAAGTGGCGCTATACAACACTGTTGGTAATTTAAAACTCCGACGCCTTCGTGGATTGCACCGTTGGAGGGAAGTAGGAAGTGAAAATTAATTTATGACACATTCTTTTTGTCAAATTCTGATTATTTGGTCTATTTGCTGATGTCTTGACTTCTATTTTTATAGAACCTAACGGGTTTTCTTATAGATTGGTTGGTCCAAAGGCGAAGAGGAAAAGAAGCATAATGACATCACCTCATAATACCAAGTGTTTTTGAACACTCTAGTGTTTGTTTAACACTCTTAGAAGATTCACTATTCCCTTGAAGGAAAATTTGTTATTTTTCATGCTTAGGACATACTAGTTTCCTTTTGGGCTCTAAAAAAACACTTTAATTTCTTGTTACAAAAAGAGCTTAAAATGAACTATAGGACACAAAATTACTAGAGTTGCTTTTGTTAGAGTAAAGGTTTTAACTTAATTATGTTAATTAAGTTACCTTTACTTCTCTCTTAAGATTTCACTTTAGTTTACATATTGTGACATTTAATAATTATATTAATTATTAAATGTCTACCTATTAGGGTTACTTTTAGGTTTTGCATGATCTCCTTTTAAGGATTGATCTTTGCAAATATTTTATTCTATTGTTTTGTTAATATATCTTTCATATTATAGAGCTTCAAAACCCTCTCTTTCTTTTTCCTCCATTCTCTTCCTTGTGACATGTATCTCTTTGCATGCAAGACTAAGAGGGAATCATTTGATCCTTGTAGTTTCTGTGGCAAGGAAGGACATCCAGTTTCTAGGTGTTGGAAATGATTAGAGGCTTTAGAGGAAGCCATGTAGCAGCATAATATAACCTCACCCCAGTTTCCTTCCCAACCCATAGGGAAAGGTCATGCTCTTTCTGCACAAGCATTATCTTTAGGGTCCACTTGGATTATAGATTCTGGTGTTTCTCACCATATGACACACACAAAGGATTTGGTCACCACACTTGCCCCTACTAGCACTACACACATTGTAGTTGGTGACTTAGCACAACTTTTAGTTTAGGGTTTAGGTATTGTTTCATTGGATGGTGGTTGTCATTATGATGTGCTTCTAGTTCCTAAAATTTTGACAAACCTTCTTTCCATTTATCAGATTTTCCACTCTGTCTCTAGTAAGATAGTTGAGTTCTCACCACATGATGTGGTTATTCGAGACCTTCATGATCCTGACTCGGTTTTGGCTACTGGGAGTGTTGAATCTGCATCTTGCTTATATATATTTGATAGCTTTGAGAGTTCATACACTATAGGTTCCTCTCTTATAGCACATGCAGACTCAGTGAGCAGGCTTTGGAATGAGCTTTTTGGCCATGTCAATTATAGATATCTACAACAGATGAGTACTCAGGCACTTGTGATTGGGCTTCCTTAGATTTCATGTACTGATGGTGTATGTCGAGGTTGTGCTCTTGGAAAACATCATTGTGATACTTTTCCTAAGGGTTGAGCCACACGTACTAAGGCACCCCTGGAGTTGGTACACAATGATCTTATGTCCTTCCGACTCCTTTTTCAGGGGCTCGATAAGTTCTCACTTTTATTGATGACTTCTCTAGACGTACATGGTTGTACTTTCTTAAGTACAAGTCTGGTGTCTTTGATTCATTCAGGACCTTTAAGACATTTGTGGAGAAGCAATTTGGACTTTCTATCAGGAGGATACACATAGATAATGGGGGGGAATATGTTAATCAGGCTTTTAGAGATTTTTGCACTGAGCATGGTTTATAGTACCTTACACCCCTTAGTAGAATGGTGTCGCTAAGAGAAAGAACAGAACCTTACGGGAGATGGAAAATTGTATGATAAAGTCTCAAGCTATGAGTTCTTCATTTTGGGCTGAGGTAGTCAATTGTGCCAATTATATTTAGAATTGATGCCCCATAAGGAATTATGACATATGAATCCTGAGGAGGCTTGGACCCATGTCAAGCTTGATGTTTCTACATTCTGAGTTTTTGGTAGTGAGGCTTGGGAATTTATTCCTGATGCTTAGTGGAAAGCCATGGAGAGGAAGAGCCGACCAATCATATTTGTTGGCTACTATGAGGATGTTAAGGTGTACAAGTTGTTTGATCTTGAATCCTTTGAGGTCTTGTTTTGGCAAGATGTCTAGTTTGATGAGCACTATCCTCAGATGGATTCTCCATCATCAAATTCTCCCTCACTGCCTACTCCTCCCTTACTTATCTCTTGAGGATGATGTAGATGATGATCCACAATCTCCACCACCACTAGCCACTCCAAATTTTCCTAGGTGGGCCCGTGTTACTGTTAAGGTAGCTGGTTCTTTGGCAGGTGATGCTTCAGATACTTGTCGTACGCATGCTCATACATATGGTCCTATTCTTTTGAGTCATGCCATTTTGGATGATCCTCAATTTTTTTTAGAGGTGACAGGTCACCTTGAGTGGGATAGGGCCATGGATGAGGAGTATTCTTCTTTGATGAAGAATCATACTTGGGATCTTTGTCCTCTTCCTAAGGGAAGAAAGTTGGTTCGGTGCAAGTGGGTGTACTGTACCAAGTATGCTACAGATGGTTCAATTGATAAGTATAAGGAATGTCTTTTTGCGAATGGGTTTTCTTAGGTAGAGGGTATTGACTACTTCGAGAGCTTTTCTCCTGTCGCCAAGATGAACTTTATATGCCTTGTACTTTTACTTGTAGCTTCATAGGGATGGATAGTGTTTCAGAAGGATGTGGAGAGTGCTTTCTTGCATGGAGACCTACATGAGAAGATCTATATGGAGCAACCTCAGGGATTTGTGCAGGACACTTCTTTGGTTTGTAGACTTTGGAATTCATTGTATGGTCTCAAACAAGCCCCTCGGGCTTGGTATGAGAAGATGGACTCTTTCTTGCTTTCCTCTCACTTCAAACGCTGTCATTCTGATCATATAATGTATATTCAACGTCAGGAGGGTGATCTTTTGATTCTTGTGCTATATGTAGATGATCTCATTCTTACAGGTAGCTCGTCCTCCATAATTTAGAGTGTTTAGAGAGCTTTGATGGAGCAGTTTGAGATGACAGATCTCGGTCTTCTGCACTTATTTCTGGGTCTAGAGGTTATTCAGTCTTTGGATGGGACTTCCATAGTTCAGTAGAAGTATGCTCTTGATATGCTTCAGAGATTTGGAATACTTGATTGCAAGCCTACCCCCACTCCATTTCAGTCAGGTGTTGTTTTGTCTTCCACTTGTTCTACTCCTTCAGTGGATCCCACTTTATATAGGTAGTTGGTTGGTAGATTGTTGTACCTGAAACACTCTGATCCTGATCTTTCCTTTGCGGTTGGCCTTGTTTCTCGGTTCTCCCATGATCCTCATGAGATCAATTGGCAAGCAACCAAACATATTTTGAGGTACATTCAGGGCACCACTCATTATGAAATTCACTACACTTCAAGATCCCCTCACATTATTGGATTTACTGACTCAGATTTGGGTTGGTGATGTCAATGATCGAAAGTCTACTTCTGGATTTGTTTTTTTCCTTGGTTTTGGTCCTATCACATCATTTTGCAAGAAGAAGTCTGCTATTGCATTATCATCTACAGAGCTTGAATACTGAGTAGTAGTATTAGCTAGTTAGGAGGTTTTATGGCTTTGACAGTTGATGATAGAGTTTGGGTTTCCTCCTAATAGTCCCACTATTCTTTGGTGTGATGATCAGAGTTCCATTCACATTTCCCACAACCTAGTGGAGCATCAATGGACTAAGCACATTGAAATCCACATGCATTTCATCAGGCAATTGATTCAGGATGGTTCTCTCATCTTGGAGTACATTCCTACAGAGGAGCAGGTTACAAAAATCTTCACTAAACCTTTGGCATCTCCACGCTATCTTTAGTTGTGCTCCATGCTTGGGGTGAAGGAAGTTGTCCTTGGGGGGTCTCAGTGAGGCCTTCCTTCCTTTATGTTTTTTTTCAGCATGTTTCTTTATCTCTTTTGGGAGAGAAGTTTTTTCCCACTGGGTTTTCTCCTTTACTCCGCTTTACAAAGATTTGGTTGTATTCAGGTACTTGATCAGGCCTAGTTGCTAGGACCCTTGTTTACTTTCATGCATTGTAGTTACTTTTTCTTTCTTACACATGTTTGTAGCTGCACTTTTTCTCATCTTAAGGGTGGGTGTTAGAGTAAAGGTTTAACTTAATTATGTTAATTAAGTTACCTTTATTCCTCTCTTAAGATTTCACTTTAGTTTGCATATTGTGACATTTAATAATTATATTAATTATTAAATGTCTACCTAATAGGGTTACTTTTAGGTTTTGCATGATCTCCTTTTAAGGATTGATCTTTGTAAATATTTTATTCTATTGTTCTATTAATACATCTTTCATATTACAGAGCTTCAAAACCCTCTCTTGCTTTTTTCTCCATTCTCTTCCCTGTGAGAGGTATCTCTTTGCATGTAGGTGTTCTTGGACTCTGAAGTTGGTTTTGACAACTTCTACAGGTTTTTGGGTTTAATAATTGAACAAAGAAAATTCTCACATTTCCTTTGGTGCTATAAAAAGAAGTCATTATTGCTTTGTTGGATTAAAAATAACATGTGCAACTTTGCTTTGTGATTGCTTACTCAAACTAACGCCATTGAAAAGATGTATGCGCTTCTCTCGCACCTCACAAAGATCTTGAGAATCAAAAGGCTTTATGGTGGTCTTAGGGTGGGATAAAGTGATCACCTCCACATTTAATTTTGGGAACTAAAATTGAACAAAACATTGTGCGATGTGAGTGAACCTATTGGATGTGTTCTCTCTTTATTTCTAAACAAAGGTTGATTGAACTATGAATATGTTTTCTCGCTATTGTTTATCTTAGAGGGCCTGTCTTGTGGGAAAAAGTACTCACCCAAGGGAACAACCCAACTGGTAACACTCTTAAGCCAAGAGTATTTCCAATTAGGATATAAAAGTGGGTATTGGAACAAAGGGCAGTATCATGCGGTTGGCTCCGATGAGAAGGGCAACAATGGTCTCTCGCCACGTTGGTTCAACTCCTACGAATGGAAAGTCTGAATTAAAACCATTGTTGTAGAAATTCTAAAATACCTATCTATTTGTTTGTACAAGAACGGTCATTCCAAAGCTGCCCACACTTTTACAATTTTTAGTAGAAATGGAACGTATGCCATGGGAGTTACATGGGTATTGATGCTTGGCTTCCCTGAGAAGTGAGTACCATGGAGGGGAGCCAGTGGGGTCAAGCATCTAACCATTCCCTAGAAATAAGCGTAGTTGGACTTGTCCAAGTGGGGACTCAACAAATATAGTCTTTCATATCCATAGGATTGTGCTTTTTCTTGGTTACAAAACACTTAAATGCTTGTTCAAAAATATTTGGAAACAAACATTTAACACTTGTCATAAAAAATTCAAACCCTTTAGGAAGAAAATACAATTGACCAAATCCATGTGTTATTTCTTGCCCTTGGGATTTTATCCTTAGAGGTTTCTAAATACTTGGATTATATCTCAATTTCCTTATTAAAGTTAACAATAGGTAACCCTTGCCTTGATTTCATCAAAATTCCACATGATATATTTTGTGGAATGAGAAGAAGTTGAGACAATGGACATCTAGTTTGGAAAACTTAATCAAAGAAGCGTTTTAGGTAAAAACAAAGTCATTAAGCAAAGAATAAAAACAATTGGACCCCACACATGTGTCCCCAATGATTTCATGCAAGATCAAGATCAAGAAACTAAAGGTAAAAGATCTTAGACTAGAAGATCACAAAAAGCGTCTCTCAATGCTATACAAATTCATACGAAGACTACTTTTTAATTTTTACAAGAAAGCCTCAAGAAAAAATCCCGAATTGTACTCATTTTATTATTGTCTGAATCCCAATCTTTTTTGTGAATTTGAACACCTTGTCTAGAGAAAAGCATGTTCTTCAAAATCGAGGTCTAGTAAACAAGTGTCTCTTTAGGTAAACCTAGGATCAAAATAAAACCTTCATCCATCCTTGAACATCAAAACAAAATCACCTCACCATTGTCTTTTGAAAAATCTTGAAATTATCCTCCATGCTAGGATTTTTGACAAAAAATCAAGATCATCAAATCCTTGAAGCAAAATCCTTGAAATATTTGAATCAAAACATTGAATCATCTTTGAATAGGTATGTGTTGATGCATCCTTTTGCATATTCTTAGTCAAATTATCAAACCATCTTGTTTAGCTAGGTATATGTAGATGCATCCTTCTTCATATGCTTGGTTAAATTATCATCTTGTTTGAATAGGTGTGGGTAGATGAATCCTTCTCCCTACACATATTCAAATTGACATCCTTTGGGAAAATCTATCCCCTAGATAACCATCCAACATCTTAAGGTCTATTTGTTCATAATCCAAAATCAAAGAAAACCAAAAATCAAGTCAAGGTCAATCCAAAAAATCAAAATCCAAAATCCAAATTCAAAAAAAATCCAAAAAGTCTTAAAAGTATAGCATTCCCTCAAGATTTCTCAAAAGATCAAACATCTAGATCATCCATCTTTTTCATCATTCCCATCATATCACCTTTAATCTGTAGATCATCCTAAAATTTTCTCTTTTGTACCTAAAGTTAGATCAATCCAAAGAATTAGAGATTCATCTTCCATATTCTTGAAGATTGATCCCTATTTTATGGTGCAAACTAGATCTCAACACAAGAGGAACATGGAAGCCAACAAAGAAACATCCACTTCAAGTGATATAATCCAAAAAAAATTTGAAATAAATTTTGTTGGGTCAAGCAACCCTCTGACTAACTTTCTTCATCATCAAATAAACAAGAGGAAGCCCAAGTGGAGGATCTTACCAATAACCCCTTCGAAATGTCACATGAGGAAATCACTGAAATCGTTCAAAATTTAGAAAACCATAAAATTATCAGCATCATAATGAGACTCAATCCTTCACTATACATGCTCGAGTTAGCAAAACAAGGGGCTAAACTCCCCTTTGATTTTGATATGAGCACTATTGTGGAGCCATATTTTGGGTTCATGCCCCCAATCTCATCCACCATCCCCATCTCATCTACATCTCCATTCCAAAACATCACTCAAAACATCCCCCAAATCACATCATCTATTGCTCCAACGCAACCCATTGTTAATAAGGGAAGTGCATTTCTCAATGTATTACAAACACATCCCCTTGTAAACAATCAAGATTTGGACGCAAATACCACTTTTGGACAATCTGTACCTAAAAAATTATCACACTCATATGTCCCTCTCACCTTTCATAACCCACATGATCCATCATCATCATTCTGTGCAACACCCCAAACTTCTCTCCACATAACCTCACAAGGAGAATGATATATTTGGACCAGGGGCATCTTTGATACTACATCTTCATCATTACCCAAAGGGAGCTTGCCACTTACATTCCCACAACTTCCACCATTATCATAAATATTCACATCACCTCTTGGTTTAGGAGTGCCCCCCTTACCAAGCATCAATCAACAAAATCAGATCAACCGATCGAGCATCAATCAAAGTACCATATCAAATCCTCAAAGCTTGTCATCAATATCGCAACAATAGATGGAAACCACCCCGATAACACAAACCACCACCATCACATCATCAACCACCCCCCTAGCATCTCCAAACATGGTCTCTCAAGGACCAAACACATTGATCATACCATCAACACATCAGTGCCTCTCATCACCACAACAAGCACCATTCCAAATCCACCTCCACCACCACCATCACCAATCTCCAATATAGTATTGCATTGCAAGTTGCTCAACAAGCTGCTCAAGCTGCTCAAGCTTCCCAAGCTACATCACAAGCACAAAAAGCACAGCAGGATGCACAAGCCCAAGCCTTATTGCAACAACAACAACAACAAGCCGCTTAGGCTGCACAAGCTTCTGCTTAGGCCCAAGCATAGGCTCAAGCTCAAGCCCAAGCTCAATATCAAGCCCAACAAGCACAAGCTCAAGCTCAAGCAGAAGCACAATATATTGCACAACAACAAGCAACTCAACACCAAGAATATCAGCAAGTGCTCAAACAATACCAAGAACAAGAAGTAGCCTGATTAGTCACCCAACAACAAGTGCAATAGAAAGCTTAACAAAAGGCACTAATAGCACAACAACAATAGGAACAACAACAATTGCAAGCATACTTGGCTTAGCAGAGTATGCAAACACCATCTATCAACATACCAACCAATCTACCAACCCCACCAACAGTTGAACCACCTCAAAACACTTTCATCCCACCCCTTGATCTACAAAATGATGTGATGAGAAACCATGAAGATCACATCAGGGAATTCCAGGTTCATTGCATGGAAGTCATGTATGATGATACCTATCTGATGTGGCTACTTCCTAGAAGTTTGGTAGGCCATGCCATGGAATGGTTCTCTCGCCTACCTCAAGGCATCAAGACATTCCAATAAAGTATAGACGCATTCATCAAAAACTATGCATGAAATATTGCTATGAATGTCAGTCTAGAGGAACTATCAACTCTCAAACAAGGTAAGAATGAATCATTTGCTTCATTCCTACAATAATGGTGATCCAAGGCCAATTCGAGCAAATGGGTCATGCTTGAGGAACAACAAGTGTGCACTATCATATCCAACCTTGAAGAAGCCTTGGCATTCCATCTCAAAGTCCAAGGTATTACCACATATGACTTGTTGATTCACAAGGTGCTCAACATTGAACAAGCCCTTATGACACAACTTGGAGGATCAACTGCATACCCTGAACAACAGAACAATTTCCCACCCACCAGTTATAATGACAAACCTCACACATGGGCAAGAAACATAAATGTTATCAATGATGGTTTCATCGATGCCAAAGTTGTCATCAGTGCCCCTCGACAAAAAACACCCGCACCACAACAACAAATCCAAAACCATCATCAAGCTAACACAACAACACAACAACCAAACAATCAAACGATCAACAATGTCAATGATAAAAGGGGACCGCCCTAGCAAAACAAGAATTCCATCAAGTGAAAGTACAACACTCTTGGGGAACCACTCAAAGTCATCATGAAGAAACTAATAAACGAAAAACCTCATCAAGGCTCCCACTTATGAGAATTACTAGGAACTAGATGTGAATCCTCCTTGGTACAATGAAAATAAGCTCTATGACTTCCAAAAAATCAAAGGACACACCACTAACAATTGCATGAGGTTAAAGAACCTATTCCAAGACCTCATTGATCAAATAATCATAAATGTGGAACAACCAACATGAAATCAAAATCTCAAAATATACATGAGTTCGATGCCTAACCATAACAAGAAAGGGAACAATAACACTAATAAGGGGAAATGAACATTCAAAAGCATCAATCATGTGTACGACCATGTCGTCTCATCCTTGGATGATTATTGTGCTACCATCACCATCAAAGGAGCCCATTCCAATTATGGAGTAACCACAAGGTTCGACAAAATTACCATTGCAGGGTCATCTTAGCCAAACAGAGCACTCGCACCCAATCCTAGATCTATGCCCAATGGTTACAATGTCCTTGATCAATTGAAAAGAACCCCAACACAAATCTTTATCATGGAGTTGTTAAAAATTTCATCCACCCATAAGAAAATCCTTGAGGAAGCATTAGCTTGATCCACCATCCCAGTAGACCTTGATGTGGAACAATTCCAAGCTATGGTCAAAAACATCATCACCTCGAATCTCCTTACATTCTTCGACCAGGATTTTCCTGCTCAACCATCTCACAACCGTGCACTTCGTTTAGAGGTCCTAGTGCATAAAAATAAAGTCAAATGAGTCTTGGTGGATGGAGGTGCATGCTTGAATATTTGTTCCCTCAAGCTCATTAAGAACCTGAAAATCTCAGAGGATTCCATCGACAAAGGAGAAGGTATCACAATTAGAGCATATGCTAATTAAGAAAGAGTGTCCCAAGGCACAATTCAACTCCCTATTCAAGTAGGTCCAACTATCATGGAAACCACCTGTCAGGTCCTGGACCTCGACTTGCCTTATAACATTCTCCTAGGACGTTTGTGGATCCATGCAATGCAAGCAATAGCATCAACCTTCCATCAATGTGTCAAACTCACATATGAAGGATAAGAGGTCACCATCCATGGAGATCCTAAACCATTCTCATACTGCAAGAACCTAGAGGCCAAATACTACAAAATACCTCAAGTTCCTAAAAATGATGAAGGACGACCATCAACACCGTACATTGATCCAACCACTCTTGCTTCCACTTCTGCGATAGAGATACCCACCACTCCCGCCATCCCCACCATATCTCATATCAAAGTCATCATCTAGGACAATGGTTGTGGAAACTATATGATTCCCAAAGATTCCTTTGTGGTAGGAGAGTTACCACAATCTCCTAGATCAAGAAGATGCTCGCAATCAAATGAAGCCTCCACATCTTGAACATCCCCTGAAGAATATCCCAACTTTAGAAGTTGGGGAGATCTTGGCCAAGAAGTCATAGAGGAGGACCCATCACACCTCTTATACCAAGATAATAGACCAAAATCTAATCTACCAATGGATGACAGAAGAAAAGGTTTGCAAATGATGCTCGCAATGGGCTATGACAGAAACTAGAAACTGGGGAAAAATGACAATGGGATTATAATACCCCTCATTCCTGAGATGCGAATGAGAAATATTGGCCTCAGATGTACCCCCCTGAGTGTAACCATATGTGGACAAGGTCCCCTAGTTAAATCAGTCAAGACTCCCTGTGAACCAACACTAGCTGAACTTCGCTTACCTGTATCCACTGGCTGCGTCATAAATAATTTCACTTTTGACATAACTGATGTATATAGTAGTAGTGATGATGAGGAATATACCATAACTAACATACCAATTATTTTTGATAACTCCTCACTCCTTATGATTAGCACCTTATCCTATGAGTCTAAAAATCAAAACCATGAAATCTGTCTAGTCTACTTGTAACTCATCGATTATGAACAACGAGGACCACCAATTCTGGACACATTTGAAAATGATGAGGCACTCTCAAAATTCACTGGACTACGAGATAATATTCCATGTGGGATCACAAAGGAGGATTCATCATCGAGTTGGATACACATGCATATTATGGGGAAACAATTGAATCCCTCAGTCACAAAAGTGAACAATTGAGAATAATCTCTAGGTCCTTGAGTGAAAACAACACTATGGAAATCTCCAACCCGAAAAAAGTAAAAATAAAAGACACATCCAATGGTGAAAACCTCTCTGAGGTGCTCGAGGATGGGGGATTCAATCTTCCTTTTAGAGCTCTCCATTAGGAAAAATCAACGGTCCTAGCTGAAAAATTCAATCTCAGCATAACCTACCACTGGAAACTCTACTTTGATGGCTCCTATATGCAACATGGATTAGGAGCCAATGTTTTCTTCATCACCCCATAGGGGGACTGTATACCAACAATATTGCAGAATACGAGGCTTTAACCATAGGTCTCATAATAGTAGTGCAGTGGCACATCATGGCCCTCAAAGTATATGGAGACTCATAGTTGATAATAGATCAAGTGAATGGTGAATACCAGACTAAGGATGATAAGCTCACTCCATACAAGAAACTG
This sequence comes from Sequoia sempervirens, assembly GCA_007258455.2. Taxonomy (NCBI): domain Eukaryota; kingdom Viridiplantae; phylum Streptophyta; class Pinopsida; order Cupressales; family Cupressaceae; genus Sequoia; species Sequoia sempervirens. The sequence goes on from VDFB02270097.1 coordinate 122,390, forward strand.
GTGGAGAGTTTCAAAGAATCCTTCATTGAGATCACATTTGAGTAGATACCCAGAGCCAACAATAGAGCAACAGACACCATGGCAACAATCAGATCCTTACTAGAAATCCCTTGCAACATCCTAAAACATGAATTCTTGGTAGTGAAGCTTCTTGTGCCCACATTCGAGGTACTAGAGTTAGAATTTTTGTGCGAAATCATTGGTCCCTATGATCCTTGGTACCATGACATTTATACCTACTTATGAATAGGTTACCTACCTATTAACTTACCCTCAAACTTAAAAAGACCTTTTGTTAAAAAATCCTCTAGGTTTGTCATCCTAGGAAACACCCTTTACCGTAGAAGCATAGAGGGAACCTTATTACGCTTCCTCAATACTAATGAAGCCTTGACTGCTTTAATTGAGGTGCATAACAAGATTTTTGGTTTGCACTCAAGTGGAATGACCTTGGCCAAGAAACTGCTGAGGACAGGGTATTATTGGCCCACTATGGAGAAATAGGCACACGACTACATCAGAAGGTGTCTACAATGTCAGCAACATGGGGACCTCATCCATGCTCCAACTCAAGAGCTCCATCCCATCATTACACAATGGAACTTTTCACAGTGGGGACTCAATCTCATTAGAAAGATAACTCCCACCTCATCTAGTGGCCACAAGTTCATCATAACTGCCACTAAGTATTTCACCAAGTGGGTAGAAGCCATACCAATGATCTACATAACTAGGAAATAAATATCAAAGTTCATCCTAAACTATCTCATATGTCTATATGGTGTTCCCCAAGCTATTATCTTAGATAATGAAACACCATTCAAGAATCAGGATGTTCGTGATCTATGTGAAAAATTGAAAATCCAACATCTCTTCTCCACCCCATACTATCCCCAAGGCAATGGCTAAGAAAAAGCTACTAATAAAACCATTTTGAAAATCCTCAAGAAGATAGTCAATGATGCAGGTCATGATTTTTATTTGTAGCTCAATCCCGCCCTCTGGGCCTACCGAACTAGCATTTACACACCCATTGGCACCACTCCCTTCTCCTTGCTCTATGGATCAGAGGTAGTATTAGCCATTGAGATCAAGCTCCTGTCACTGAGAATATCACTATAAAATCTTATCACAAATGAGGAATAATGAGTAGCAAGACTGAATGAGTTGGAGTTGTTGGATGAGTGGCGTATAGACATTTTAAAGCATTTGCAAGTCTATTAGAACAAACTCAAGAGGAGCTATAACAAGAAGATCAGAAGCAGGACTTTCTAAGTTGGAGAACTGGTACTGAAGGAGAATTAGAAGAACGTCCCAAACCCAAACAACAAAGGAAAATTTGAACCCAAATGGTTGGGACCATTTTTTATCACAAGAAGCTATAAGTTAGGGGCATATCAATTGTCAACACCCGAAGGCAAACCTCTGTAGGAACCCATGAACAACTCCCATCTCAAAAAGTTTTATGCCTAATATTTCAAGGTATAGAACCAAAAAATCCATAAAAAAATTAGAAAATATCTTGAAAAAATGGTCACCCTAATGAGAATCTGGTAGACAAGTGTCTTGGTGACAAAAAAAATAAATCAAAAATACAAAACTCAAAAAATAAAATAAAAAAAGGATTGAAAATTGTAAAGAGAAAAAAATTGTCCTCTGGTGAAAACCACTTCGGTGGTGCTTTGGATAAGAACCTTGGTGAAAACCTGGAAAATAGGTGCTTTGTGTAAATAAACACTTTCCATCCACCAGGATCTTCACGACTCATTCTGCACCATCCAACCATTATGCTTCCATCATTTATCGCATTCCATCTATCATCCACCCACATCTGCATCATAGCTTGGCCTTGTGTTTGTATCATGATCCCTCCTAGTACTACTCAGCCTATCCTCAAGGTCATTTTGTCCTACCTTTATCAAAGTAGTCTATTGCATCACGCTGGGGGCATATTCTCATCGGATCAGATTCATGTATATTCTTGAGGTCCTTAAATCAGAAAATCCAATAAACATTCATAAAATCTCAGAAAATCCAAAAAATTAGAAAATCAAAAAATCCAAAAAACATTCAAAACATATCAAAATCCCAAAAACAGGTCAAAAATTCAATAAAAAAAAAAAAACAGAGTCGTCTTGTTGAACTACGGGTCTCTGAGCCTTGAACGTACGCAAGGTTGATCTTTGATCATCCCTCAAGACAATTAGGCCAGTCTTTTAGAGTCCGCCATAATAAACTAACATTTCATCATGTATATCTTCATATGTAAATCGGTCAAGTCGTCAGTCAAACTACGTGGTCTCTGTGTGTATAGCATATGCAAGGGTAATCTCTTGATCAGCCCCTGAGGCCCCTAGGATAGGTCCTTAGGTTAGTCTCTTGGTCAAAATCTCAGAAAACCCAAAAACATTGGAAAATTGAAAATCAAAACATTTGTAAAACCTCAAAAAAAACCAAAAATAGCCTCAACATTTTTAAAAAAACTCCAAAAACATCAAATTATTTGAAAATCCATCCATCTCATCTCGGTCTCACCCACAATAAGCGTCACTCATAATAGATCAATCATCATCCTTAACCTTTGGTGAAACAATCAGAAACAAGTCTAGTGGATCAAAAGTAAAAACTCAAAACATTAAAGTCTCAAGTCTAGATCGATACGTAAGCAAGTTTTTCATCTCTTCATGTTAATAGCCTATCATCCAATCAGTCCCATATCAAAAATCATCTGATATCGTCATGTCCTAGGATGCATCCTTCCTACAATGGACATCAACATTAGGCATCATCATAGTTTAGTCTTGGCTAGTGGTATTGAAGAACATTAGCTTGTTTGTTTACTTCATCTTTATCTTTTTGATTTATTTTATTTGCGCTCATTCCAATGACCTCTCGATGATGTCCAAACAAACGAATTTAGAGAGATAGGAATGGGGAATCAATCATTATCTTTTTGTCTGTTGTGCTTGTTGGAATTTCTTGTAATATAACTTGGCGAATACTTTCTTTATTAAGTATGTATGGAGGGTGTTTTAGATATCTTGTTGACCACATAGGAAGGCTTTCCTTCCTATGTTTTGATCTGAGATGTGTGAAATACCTAAAGTGCATCCTAGTAAGGTTTCTATATGTCATGTGTGAACAAGGATGCTCCTATCTAATTGTCGAGTCAAAGTCCATCGCACTAAATAAAACGCCATCTTGGTTCTTAATACCTTGATGCATCGTATTTATGTGTGCTATCAAAGATAAGGTAATTGGCCCTTTGAAAATCCTAACTCCTTGGAAATCAAATCATCATCATCTCATGTCTTGTTGGAATCTCTTCTTTCTTCCATTCCTTCTTGCTCTTCATGCTAACAAGGTACTATGATAGTTAATCATTTATCACTAAGAATGCATTCATCTTGCATCCACAAATCGTTAGCACAATGCATATCATAGAGAAAAAATTGATCATCTCAAAAGCATATAATATAGATTTTTCATTGTAAGCATCTCATAATCATAACGTTACATTCACATTTCATTATAAACATCTCTTACATAATCAGAAGAAACACAAATAAATCCATCACATTTAAGCATACACATTATCCATTGCACAATCATATAACCACCATTACATCACATAAAGAGATCATCATAAGCATAAAGTATAAGCATTTACATAATCATCCATCCATTGCGTAAATCATACAAGAAATACATCATCATAAACATGCATATCATCCATCATCCATCCATATCACGTATCATATAGAACATCTCATAAAAACATCCATTATATACATGATCATCACAAATGCATATCATTTGACATCATACATTAGGGGAATAATATAGATCTGTTAGTCACATAATCATCACATAACATATACATCATCAGAATGATATCAAAAAAAGAAATGTATCCATACATGGTATATCCATCACATACATCATAATATTAATTTACCATAACATCATTGCATCACATATAGAAATAAGAACATCCATAATGCATAAGGTAAAGTTAGAACATGCCATATCACATCAAAATCATCATCTCATATATCATCAATATATATTGTCATAGTACAAAATAATAATTGGATCGCTGTACATGTGTATGCCAATAAGTACAAAGGCCCATGGGGCTATCAAAAATGAGCCCATAGGGAATAAAAGAATAATATCTCGATCAAAGGTAGCCTAACCCTCCTGGCTACTGCCCTCACCATCGCCTCTGTCACTGTGGCCCTTTGCAGGTCTGTGACTAGTCCTCTATGAAAAATCAGGAGCTCAAGCTGCTTTTGGTACGACTTGATGATAATGCATCCAATAATAATTTGCCTCCCGGATAGCCTCCTTGTATTAACGAAGTGACACTATGCTACGAGAGGATGAGGCAACCATGCTCTCTAACTATTATATGCAGCCCATCTTTGTGGCTACCTATAGCTTTATGGCTTGCCTTTGCAAAATGGCCTGATCCCTCTCTGCCGTCAAAACCTGAATCTGGGCATGCAGCTATAAAAAATATCCATCCCGGGAATCCGACTGTCTTGCTAGCTATACTGGTAGGGGTTGCATGTGAGGCTGATCCTCACCCCCACCTCGTGGTGGTGTGGCAACCCGATCCTGATGCCCATCTTGTTCATGGTCCTGGTCCTGCATATGGACATCTGCATGGGGCTGATCAACCTGATCCCTGACTAGTTGATCTTGTGTTGGTTGGTACTGTGCTAGTTGGTCCTATGCTAGATGACCTGCTAGGGCACCGCCCTCTCCCTTCCCTCTCCCCACCCTCATCCTGCCCCTCTACCCCTCACTCTCCGTCGAGAGGATGGTGAACCTGGGACTGTAAGTCTCAATAGTAGTCTAAACCAATCGCGATAGGAATGTGTGGTCCTTAGATCGGTAACTCCTTGATCATATGCCCATTGCTGGACCACTAACTACCTGAAACTATCCACTACCTCAGAGGTAGGAATGTACTACCCCCACACACTCTGCAACACTATCTTGGAAACTATGGACACATAGCCATCATCTGGTCTTTCTTGTGCCTCACCAAATTGGCGCTGAACTCTCCCTGATAGATACATCTCTGTCATAGTGTGCTCTTGCCCTTGCATTAGGTGATCTTGATAGACAAAAAATAGCTATTGTACATCATCAATCCATCTAGGTTGACCAAGGTAGGGGTGTCATGTGAAAACTTGCATATCATCGAGGACCCTCCTCTAGTGAGGAATCCCGTACTCCCCTGTGTGTATGAAAAAAAACCACCTCTGTAACTCCAGACTATTGGCTCATCGACCCCCATCAGAACTGGAACAACTCAGGGCTAAAGAATGAAGATATGCTCACATGCCCATACATGAAGGAGCATGACCCCTGCACCAAGTGCTCTACCATCCAAATACACATACTCATGAAGATCCATGTAGAGGGAGGCTAGTAGAACTGTACCCCATGCGAAATGTACTATCCTATCACGAACCATCCACTCATAGTAGATCCCCCAACTAGGATTGAAGTACCAGCCTCACCAATCTGGAGTGACAAGACCTAAAATGATAGAAGAAATCACTAGACAGAAGGGTGATGTGAGCAACCGGTGATGCTCTAGCTCTATCTGACCCTCACAAAACACAATTTCATTCGTGGCCATAACGACATAGCATACATCCCGTCTGGCATCCATATCATATATAACTAGCTGCCCATGTATCGACAACCTAAGGATCCACCACACATACTCCAAAGTAATAGTAGCCTCGACAATTGGAAGATGGAAGGACGAGGTCTCATTGTGCCATCTCTTGGAAAGCCCTGACATCATGCCTAGATGGGTCCGCACAGGTGGTGTGTAAGCAATATACCACAACCCCATCTCTTGTAACTGCTCCTGCTCTCCGTCGGCCATATCCTGTAAATAGCCAAAAATCTCCCACGATCTATGCTAAGAAGAATAAACCTCTCTCGCCACCTCCTATATCAGGAAAATTCATCGCGTTAAAATCATCAAGAAAAAATTATCCCGAGCTAATCTCAACACTCAAGAAACCAGCCCAGCGTCACACTCTGTGAAGGTGTTGCAGTTTGAAATTTGCAAACTGTGACACTGGTACCTTCAAAGTCCCAAACTACACTGTAGCGGTGCACTTTGCCAAAGTGGCAGAGTTTATCCCGAAACCCTAATTCTAAAGTCTGCCGCAATGCCAAAGTTTGAAATCCAACGCTGCATTTCATGAATGCATCGGAGTTTGAAGTTTTTTCCCAAACTCCAAACTTCACTGCGATGGTCCATCTTACGATGGTGGTCCAGTTTAAACAACGAGCAATGTTGTTTGAAAGTTTGAGTGGTGTAGTATGGCACCGTGGCTAGAAACCTAAGTTTGAAAGCATGAAATACATGTATTAAACGAAAAATGAAGCTCAAGTCAGGATGACTTACTGGTGGTCCAATGTCAGGAGGCCGCTGGTATGTCCATACTTGGTCAGAGATATGCATCGAGAGCTATCATTGTGCCATTTGTTCAAGGTGTTAGAGCTCATATTTGCAAAAATCTCTAAAGTCTAGGAGTGAAAATGAATTGGAAGTGGCCCCCCTGAGGCCTATTTAAGCTTGAAAATTAGGGTTTTTTGACCCCGTCTGGTCGTTCTGTCAAGGTCTTGGCCCATCGATCCTATTTTTGTCTATCTAAGGGTTGTCTTGCACTATTTTTTGTGCTTTACCTCATTTTTTGACCTCTTGAAGCCTTTCTGGACCTATTGGGCACCTTGTCCTCTTTTTTTTTGTGAGATCACCCAAAAATTAGAATTTTTGTTTGATCTCTCGAGGGGGTAGCATATCGACATATTTCCTTCGCCGAGGTAGCAGTGGCACAAATTTTAAATCAAAAAATTGTGGCTTTTGATAGAGATAGCTTATTCTTTGAAAATTTTGTCTGATCTCTCGAGGGGGTAGCATATCGACATATTTCCTTCGCCGAGGTAGCAGTGGCACAAATTTTAAATCAAAAAATTGTGGCTTTTGATAGAGATAGCTTATTCTTTGAACCAATGCAACAAGTACATTGCTTCAAAGAGGGGAAAAATATAGACATGGAAAATATACCGACATAGTTGATCCCGATTACTAACACTGTTTCATCCTAAATCATCCTTCGGTCTAACCATTTAATTGAATAACTTTATTTGATTAAATTAATCAATTTTCCTCTCTTAATTAAATAAATCATCTTATCTAATTAAGTCATTCTTTCTTGTTAATTAAATCAATGTATCTAATCTGATTAACCCTATGTCCATATTTAATTAAATAATTCATTTTATTTGATTAAATCTCTAAATTCTATCTATTAAATTAAATAAATTAAATAAATTAAATAAATTAAATAAATTAAAACCTTATTTAGTTTAATCTAGCTTCATCTCCTTAGTTAAGTAAATAAAAAATCTTTATTTAATTAATCTTGAAATCATATTCTTCTCATATTTGATTTAAATCAATCCATAAATCTAAGTCAAATTTGTCACATTAGCTAATCTCTCATTAAATTAATTAACCTTGATTAATTTAATCTCCTTTCATGTCCCATCCTCTTGCTTTTTCCACTTGCACATGAAAATAGATTTAATTTATTTATTAAATCTCTATTTTCCCTCAACATGGCATAATGGAGGAATATTCCCTCAAATTTAAATTCCAAATTCAAGTGGACTTTGTCCTTCCAACAAGACATTCATTTCATCTTACATGTCCTTTTTCCTTGAGCCAAGTGGCATTTAAGACATTCCTTTTTCCCTCTTACATGCCTTTTCACAAATTTCAAATATCACCTAATTGCATTTATGGGCACATTCATCAAAATGTGCACATCCCTCAACCATTCGCATCTTGACAAGTGGCACCTTGGAATTGGTTGAATTTTAGTCCCACATTGCTTCATTTTGGGCATTCTTCCATCTCAACATTCTATAAATAAGAGGCTTCATTCCTCATTCTAGCATCCACAACTTGAGTAAACTTACTATACTCAAATTCATAGCCATCTTCATCCATCTCATTGAGTTTCATAGCTATGTTATGCAGATTTTATCTTGGACCATTCATCAATCATTAAAAAAGTGGATCACTCTTCAACACCAATTAGAAAAGCTTGCATAGGAGTTGGGAAAGGGCCAATTTCCACATCAAATTGGCACCAACTCCCCCAAGAGATTAAGAGTTTGCATTGCATTTGAATATGACTAATATCTTTGGCTTGTGTTTGTCTATGTTCTTCATTTTATCTCCTTTTCATTGCAATTTCAATGGATTTATTGGGGAATCATGATACTAACTTGCATTTGATCTAATTTAGTGTTTGTCTCTTGTATTTGTGCAGGTTGGGAATCTTGGTTCATATTTTGGCGCTAGAGGGAGGGGACTCTTGAAAATCTAATCACGTTTTTTACCTTTAGCTAACGTCCTTTTTTTTTTGGCACAGGCAGCTTTCCAAGTCTCCCATTGTAGCACAGGTAGAAAGGTCACTATCAAGGATTGTGGAATTGGAAATTATGCTTACTAATTGCATCATTTTGAAAGATTTTTTAAAATGGTTGTTGGGCACGAATATAGACCCACCAATTGCATTAGTTTGAAATATTTTTAAAATAGCTTTGGAAGTGACTTTTTCACTTGCAATTCGCATTATCTTGAAAGATTCTAAACACATTTATTCCTTGGTTTTTTTTTAAATGGTTCATTTCCCTATGCATGTATTCCTTGGCATTTCCAACTATAACATCTGACAAATGTCCCTATGTGTTTTTTATTGATGGTCCACTCTTTCCCAAAGCGGTGTTTTAAAAAAAAAGGAGGATGTTGGTCAAAGGTTGTATGGCATCAACCTTCTAGGAGGATGTTGTGCAAAGGTTGTGGAACTTAGCTTTACACCTACCAATGAAGGTTTCTAAAAAACCATTTATTCTAGGTTGGTAGAAGTTTTGTTCCCTGCACCATGCTTTTGAGATACAAATTTTGGCCGTTATCTTCGTATCTTTTACTAGGACTCTTCTGTACTCCCTACAATCATGACATTCCCTGAGATCACGTTTTAACTAGGCGCATTCTATCAAGTAGTTCCCACGCCTTCTCATGCTCCCATTCTGTCAAGTAGTTTGCATGGTGGGAAAGAACCACACATATCTCACCTGCCCTGCATAGAGTTACTGCTTCTTCTTGTTGATATTATTGTTTGGAAAAGATTTGATCAATTAAACAAACTGGTTACATTTTCCATTGGATATCTAATGTTTTTAGAAAATAAGTACACTTGGTCCTGGTAACTTGTAGAACACGTGGAATTTGTGACCGACTTTTAAATATTTTTCTTTGTTCGCTTAAATTATTTTGCGAAGGCTTTCCATATGTCTCTTGAAAAATCAATGTAGATGTCACTCCTACAATGCCACATATTTGAAAAATGTAAATTGTGTCAATAATGTCTATCTCTCTGCCATGCCCAACTATGGTGAATCTATTTTGGTCAAGTAAACTAGAAAACATTTCTAAGTACGTGCTGAACATTAAATTTGCATAGAAACTGATATAGTCTATTTCTAGGAACATGTCAGTAGTGCTATCAAGTAGTTGTAGTGGGCATGATCTTTATTTTAGTTTCCACCAATTGTAGTGTTTGACGTATTGAAGGAAATGTACCCATACAATGCAACGTTATCAAGAAATGAGTTATGAAATGGATTCTTTATATTTTGTGTTTACAAGCGTTTACTAATCTATGGTTTGAGATTGTAGACCACTATGGTAAGGGTGGACAAGGATGGCTATCAATGCAAGAGAGTTTGTTTCCTTGCATTTTATCGCAAGAATGATGAAAATATGAATCAATTTGAGGGAACATCTTTCTTAAGGTCAACACCATGGTCATCCAATGTCTCTTTCAGTTATTGAGAACAATAAATGTTGGCGACAAAAGTAATAAATTTTAGTGGTGGAAGGTTTGTAGTTATCATTCAAAACCCCGCAACAAGAAAGTTGACGTGGACGCTCATATGCCACCACTTTGGATTGTTCCATTTAATTCTAATTTATAGAGGGAAAAAAGCATGGGCAAAGTGTTATGAAGAAGATGAGGTCAGTAATCAATCAAATAGCAAGCATATAATGAAACCAAGGATGGAATTGATAGATTGAAGTCATAGATAAGCAACTAAATGCATAAGTTGAATACGTGCTAGTTGGATGATTATAGATTATTATTAAAAGTCCATGCTAATATGTGCCTTTTTTATAGCAGAAAACAATTGCAAGATCCACTTATTGATGCTTTATTTATCGTTCAAAAGCACTAGTCTTTCCATTTAAAATTGTTTGATTGTTTGAAGTTAATGCTTAAAATGAATTTATTTTAATAACTTGGTCTTCACATGATTTTTCTTTTTTATCTTATTGGAAAAGTAAGGAAAATGGAGGAGGGATTTTCATTTGTATGAAGAACTCACAACATTGGAGCATAAAAAATGATCTTTGGAAGAATCTAGGAGATAAAGAGAATTGAGCATTTAAATTTGGAGTTGACAAAGCATTTTTAAAGCTTTAAAGGGCTTCCATTCTATGCTTTAGTTTTCTGTTTTAAATCAACTCACATCTTTTTGGGGCTCTAAAAAGAAAATTTCAATTTTTGCTACAAGGGCTTAAAATGAACTTTAGGATGAACTTACTAGAGTTGGTTTTCGGATTTAACAATTGAACAAGGAAATCTTCACATTTCCTTTGGTGCTTAAAAAGAAGTCATTATTGCTTTGTAGGTTTAAAAAGAACATGTACTACTTTGTTTTGTGATTGCTTACTCAAACTAACACCATTGAAAAGATGTATGCGCTTTGCTCACACCTCACAATGATATTGAGAATCAAAAGGATTTTTGGTGGTCTTAGGTTGGGATAAAGTAATTGCCTCAACACTTCATTTTGGGAACTAAAATTGAACAAAACATTGTGCAAGTGTGAGTAAAACTATCGTGTGTATTCTCTCTTTTTTTCTCAACAAATATCGATCGAGTTACGAATATGTTTGCTCACTTTTGTTTATCTTAGAGGTTCTACCTTGGGGAAAAAGTACTCACCCAAGGGAATGACTCAACCGGTAACACTCTAAAGCCAAGAGTATTTCCAGTCAGGATATAAAAATGGGTATTGGAACAAAGGCCAGTATCACATGGTTGGCTTCAATGAGAAGGGAAGCAATGGTCTCTCACCTCAATGGGTCAAATCCCATGAACATAAAGTATGAATTAAAACCCTTGTTGTAGAAAGGCCAAAATACCTATCTATTTGTTGATGTAGGAACAATCGTTCTGAAGCCACCCCACACTTTTATGGTTTTTAGTAGAAATGGAAAGTATTCCATGGGAGTTTCCTGGGTACTGATACTTTTCTGCACTGAGAAGTGAGTGCCATGGAGGGGAGCCAGTGGGGTCAAGCATCTAACCATTGGCTAAAAATAAGTGTAATTGAACTTTTCCAAGTAGGAATCAACAAATATAGTCTTCATATCCATAGGGTTGTGATTGTTCTTGAAATAAAAACACATTGCTTGATCGAAAGCATTAGAAAACCAACATTCAACATGAGCATCAAATCTCAAACCCTTTAGGAGAAGCAAATATCCTTGGACGAATTCACATGCTATTGCTTTCCCTTGTGATTCTCATCCTTAGAGGCTTCTAAGCATTTGGATTTCATCTCAATTTTCTCCTACTAAGGTCAACATTAGGAAACTTTTCCCTTGATTTTCTAGATTTCCACATAATGGACTTTGTGGGATGAAAGAGAATTAGGACATTGGACATCTAGTTTCAAAATCTAATCAAGAGTGTGTTTGTGATAAAAAGAACTCATGAAGAAAAGTTAAATCAATTGAACCCCACACATATGCTTGGTATCTTTTGGTCATATGGTTTTCATACAAACATTGGTCTTTTGGTTTGAATCACTCTTAAGGAAAATCATGCTCTTCAATATCTTGGTCTTGTAAACAAGGTTCTCCTTAGGTTCATTTAGGATCAAATAAAACACTTCATCCATTCCAAACATTTATCATCTCATCCCCCAAACAATTTTAGAGCTTTGGAAACATCATTATCTAGACTTGGATACATCCTTAAACCAAATCAAAATCATTTGTTTAGTGAGGGGTGTGTGGATGAATCCTTCCTCACATAGTTAGTTAAATTGTCATCCTTTTGAACGAGTTCATCCTAAGATAAGATCTAAAATCTTATGGTTTACAAGTTCAGTATCCAAATCAAAACCAATCCAATCAAAATAAAATCCTAAAGTCTAGAATTGATCCAAAGTTTCTAAAAGTTCAACACCCATATCATTCACCCCTTTCATTCTTCATCTCATCATTGGTCCTAAACACCTTAGAGGTCACTTTCGCAACAAGGTCAAAAAACAAGAAAAACATGGAATATAAACTTGATCCATACATCATGAGTGGTCTAAACCAACCAAACTATCAAAGCCTTGCAATGCCAATGGATTATCAACACTCACATTTATACAATCCATACATGGGATCATTATCTCCTACAAACCTCTATGGTACAAAAAATGTGAGTATGCCTAGTCAAAAGTTTGGAACACCTTTCCCGATGATAGATTTAAATCCAAGACCAAACCTACAAATTTATCAACTGAACAATCAAGGCATGAGTCTTCAAATGAACAATAACCCACCAAATCCATACATGCCAACTGTGGACATGCCAAGTAAAAGTTTTCCAAACATGAACATTTCAAATCCACACTTGGTAAAATTTGGGATAGATATGTTTGAAAATCATACAAATGTTGTTCAAATTCCAAACATTATGTTAACGAATCCATGTAGTGATCCAAGTCAAGGTAACACCATGCAAAATCAAAGTTACCTAAATCAAGGCAATGTGATTCCTAACCACAACAATGTTCAATTTCAACCTATCATGCCAAATCCAAACATCATACCAAATCAGAACATTGTCCAAAATCAACTTGTCCATGATCCCATACAAACACCACAAGTACACATTCCAAATCTCTTGGAACAAAAGAATCAACTATATCAAGGGAGTCAAAATCAAAATCAGGATCAAATTTTACAAGATCAAATTGCTTCACTTACCAAAATAATTGACTCATTTCGCCAAGACACATCTTCACTCCAAAATCAATACACTCTTCCATTGGTTGAACCATGTCACCAGAGCATTGAGTTATATCCACAACCACATCAAGAACAATATCTCCAATGTCAAGAAGTTAGATATCAAGATCGACCACATCAACAAATCCAACCCCCACATCTCAAAGATCAATCACCAAATCTCCAAAATTAATCACCACAAGGTCAATTTAAAGGACAAGTCTCACAAGGTAACAAACAAAAATACACAACGCTTGGGGGACCCATCGAATTGGTCATACAATAGTTGGTGTAGGAAAATCTCATTAAAATACCCATCTATGAGAACTATCAAGAACTAGACGTAAAACCACTATGATATAATGAGAAGAACCTTTGTGATTATCACAGATTAAAGGGACACACAACATTAGATTGTGTTCAACTCAAAAATATCATCCAAGACCTTATTGATCAAAAGATGATCACTATTGGGGACAATGATGAAGATTCAACCACTGGCAATAGCATTGACAATCTCCCCACCACAATTGTTGAAAACAACGATCAAGATCTATCCATCAAAGAGCACATTGAAGATGTTTTTATCTCATCCGAAGGTAAAATCAACATATATCAAGAGTCACTTCTCGATCATGATCAAAATCCACCAACAATACCCAATAATGATCCAATTCAAGAAATGTCAACATCACTTGACCCTATCATTGAAGACATTGACAATCCCTCTGCCACAATTGTTGAAAACAATGATCAAGACCTATCCACCAATGAGCACATTGAAGATGTTTCCACTTCATCTGATGATCAACTCACCATACATCAAGAGCCACTTTTTAGTGATCTATTTCAAGGAGTGTTAGAATTATTTGATCCCATTGACATAATCTATGATCCATCAACCAATGATCATATTGAAAATGTCTCTACATCGCCTTATGAGTTAGAAGACATATCTCAAGAATTTACTCAAAAGAAAGATCAAAATCTTTTACCAAGGTCTAGCAATGGTCCTTTCAAAGACATATTGACCCCCTTTGAGCCCATAGTTACAAATACTGAAGGAATCCTCAACTCGACACTTGATCCAAGTCCACCCAAAGAGCAAGAGGAAATTGAACCAATTACCATGACTCATGATGATATCCAAGAACCATTTGTAAGCAGGCCATCCTTTGAAATTGACCCATGTCAAGAACTTGATCCAAAGCATGTAAAAAGAAATTCCAAAATTATTCAACATCAAGAATTTGTATCCCCAAGCTACTAGAATGATCTAATGGACACTCTCCTGTCTATGCAAAATGATCATATCCACGTAACACATACTTCTCCATCTACCCATGAGATGCTTTCTGTGGATGGACACATAGATGATCTTAATTCAAAATAGGATTCCTTTACTCCTGACATTATTACCCAAAAAGAGTAGGTTATTGATTCCTACAGTCAAATTGAGTTGACAACATCAGAATCAGATATGTCTCAAATTCAAACTAAGGACATCATGTATGAAGATATCCAACATTATCCACTCAAGGAAATAGGTCAACAGATGCATATCTTCGACTGAGTATAGATGTACCAGTGGCCTCCTAACATTGGACCACTGGTAACTCATCCTAACTTGAGTTTCATTTTTTGTTTAATGCACATATTTCATGCTTTCAAACTTAGGTTTCTAGGCGCAGTGCCATATTGTACCGCTCAAAATTTCAAACAACACCACTCGGTGTTTAAATTAGACCACCATCATAAGATGGACCGCTGTGGTGGAGTTTGGAGTTTGGGAACAAACTTCAAACTTTGACGCATTCATGAAATGCAGTGCTGGATTTCAAACTTTGGCGCCATGGTGGACTTTAGAATTAGGGTTTCGGGATAAACTACGCCACTTTGGAAAAGTGCATCACTATGGTGCAATTTGGGACTTTGAAGGTACCAGCGTCGCAATTTGCAAATTTCAAACTAAAATGCCTTCACAGAGTGTGACACTAGGCTGGTTTCCTGAGTGTTGAGATTAGCTCAGGATAATTTTTCCTTGATGATTTTAACATAATGACTTTTCCTGATGCAGGAGGTGGTGAGAGAGGTTTATTCTCATGAGCATAGATCACGAGAGACTTTTGGCTATTTGTGGGATCTGATCGACAAAGAGCAGGAGTGACTATGAGAGATGGGGTTGTGGTATATTGCTTACACACCACCTGTGTGGACCCATCTAGGCATGATGTCGACACTTGCCAAGAGATGGCACAGTGAGACCTCATCCTTCCATCTTCTGACTGGTGAGGCTATAATTACTTTGGAGGACGTGCGGTGGATCCTTAGGTTGCTGATACATGGGCAACGAGTTATATATGATATGGATGTCAAACGGGAGGCATACTATGCCATTATGACCACAAATGAGATTGTTTTTTGTGAGGGTTAGATAGAGCTAGAGCATCATTGGTTGCTCACATCACCCTTCTGTCTAGTGATAGCTTCTATCATTTCAGGTGTTGTCACTCCAAATCGGTGAGGCTGGTACTTTGTTCCTAGTTGGGGCCTCTGCTAGGAGCGGATGGTTCATAATAGGCTGGTACATTTTGCATGGGGTTTGGTTCTACTAGCCTCCCTCTATAAGGATCTTCATGAGTATGTGTATTTGGATGGCATAACACTTGGTGCAAGGGTCACACTCCTTCATGTATGGGCATGGGAGCATATATCCATTCTTCATCCCTGAGTTATTCTAGTGTCGATGGGGTCTGATGAACCAGTAGTCTAGCATTACAGAGGTGGTGTTTTGTTCACACACATAGGGGAGCACAGGATTCCTCACTGGAGGAGGGTCCTCGATGATATAAAGGTTTTCACATGGATCCCCTACCTTGGTCAGCTTGGATGGATTGATGATGTACAATAGTTGTTCTTTGCCCATAAGGATCACCTGATGCAGGGGCGAGAGCACACTATGATAGAGATGTATCAGCTGGGGAGAGTCTAGTGCTAGTTTGGTGAGTTATAGGACATACTAAATGATGGTTATGTGGCCATCTTTTCTAGGATAGTGTCACAGAGTGTGAAGATGTTGCAGTTTGAAATTTACAAACTATGATGTTGGCACCTTTAAAGTCCCAAACTACACCACGGTGGTGCACTTTGCCAAAGTGGCATAGTTTATACTGAAACCCTAATTCTAAAGTCCGTTGCAGTGCTAGAGTTTGAAATCTAGTACTACATTTCACAAATGCATCAGAGTTTGAAGTTTGTTCCCAAACTCCAAACTCCATCGTGGTGGTTCATCTTATGATGGTGGTCTAGTTTAAACACCAAGAAATGTTGTTTGAAAGTTTGAGCAGTGTAGTATGGCACCGTGCCTAGAAACCTATGTTTGAAAGCATGAAATACACACATTAAATGAAAAATGAAGCTCAAGTCAGGATGAATTACCAGTGGTCCAATGCCAGGAGGACACTGGTACATCCGTACTTGGTCAAAGATATGCATTAGGAGCTATTGTTGTGCCATCTCGTCTGTTAGAAACCAAGATTAGACATGCAAAGCAGAAAAGCCTTCCATAGAAGAGAAAATCAGAAAAAAACAAGAGCTTTGCATGAAGATGTGCAAATTGATATTATTCAAAATTCAATAATTACAAGAGATGATTTTCTTTATAAAAGTAATATATGCATAACCCTAATCTTATCTTGAGCAACAAGATAGCTCAACAAGATAAGGATGGAAATTATAACCTAGGAATTAAAATATCACCTAAGTAAACTTATGCAAGTGTAATAATTAATTAATTACACTAACACCCCCCATAAGTGCAACTTAGGGAGACTAAAAAAGCATGCACCTAAAACTATGATGAATGCAAAAAAGCATGAATGGGTCCCAGAAACAAGGCCTGATCAGGTACCCATGTACAAATGCAATTAATGAGAAAAAGGAAAACCCATTGGGACAAACCCCCCCTCAATGAGATGACCTACTGCAAAGAAGCACTGGAAGAACATTGTGGAGTAACACTGGAACCTAAAATTGGCAAGCAAGGAAAGATACTTTTGTTTATAAGAAACCAAATGAGAGTCATTGAAGGACTCAGACAAAATCATAATAATGTAATAGTAGACCCGATGCCACAGAACACTGGAAAACTCAAAAACTAGAACAACCTTAGAATCTGTGAAGCAACAATAGATAAAATGATGCCCCCCATAAGAGGGAATGATATGATGACAAAATATGGAAGCCATGTATCTCAATGTCGATGCAAAACTATGACTAAAACTGATCCATAGGAGAAAGTACCATGAAGATTTTGGAACATTAACCACAAATTTAGTGGCCCTCAAACTAAGATGTGACCCAATATGGATCAATAACCATAGGCTCTCAATCTGAAGTGTGAACTGATGTGAATCTGATATGTGTCAAGCTATGACAAGATGTGGCCAAAAGAAACTAAGAAACTAGATACAACCCATGCGAGTTGTCATCAAGATCAAGATGAGATCAAAGTTCAACTACACTCTAATCAGATTATTATGCAAGAAACCCCCCTGACAGAACTTTATATCATTTCATTTATTACAATAACCCATGATTTCAAAAGGAGAGAATGCAAAAACATGCATAAACAAAAAATTGAAATTGATGTGAGATCTATGTAGAGCACAAAATCAACTTTTCAATGCTGTGAGAATCGCGAAAATAGATAAGCAAGTCAAAAGATATATCTCCTGGAGTGAAAATAACAACATTCGAATTCCAAGGCTGAAAAAAGCATAAAAAAATAAAAACCAAAAAATAAAACCTCCACCATTGCAAATTTTGTCGAACCATCTTTCCAACGATATCTCATTTGTGAAAAAAGGCCTCCATTTGCAAAAGTTATGTCCAATTTTGTGAAACTGCTCCAAATCTACGCAATATGCCTCCAATAAGCCCTTAGGGGCTAAAAAAAATAGGGCCACTAGTTGCATGCAAGACCAGGGGCTGGCGATTTGGATCCTGGGGTGAAGCCCTTGGTCACCCATGTGACCAGGATGGGTGTAGAGGCTGTCGACGGGGGATGGGGGTTGGCTCTTGGTCCCCACGTGACCCTAGTGGGAGTTTGAAAGCCCATGGGGGCTAGAAAAGGGCAAAGCGACGCAGGAGGGAGGTGTGGTTCGAGGTTGGTGGCCTGTGGGTGGCTACCAGGCTGAGAAGTGGAGGCGGTGTCCTTTATAACTGGCCGCATTTAAAAAAAATGCTTTTTTATGATTTTTTTTTCAAAATTTGAACCTCAGAATGTGTACCTTGGGGCCGTAAGACCTTGGGGATTTTTTTTTTCCTTGTCAGAGGATTGTGTCCAAAATCGACAAGCTTTATATGAAAATAGGGGTTTTTAGGCACTGCAAACTCAATGGCAAGGTCTGTTTTGTCCAAAAGTGCCCAAAAATGCCCCCAAAAAAGATGACCCCCTGATCTTGCAACAAAATCTCTAAGCTTGAAACCCTTATGGATCTGGAAAATGATGACCAAAATTAGAAAAATAAAATCCGATCTTGACTTTTTCCAATGCTCTGAATCCAATGGAAAACCCTGATCCAATCCAAGACACTGCATGAATATACTCAAGGCATGATACCCTCGAGGAATCCCAGATGAACTTTGCATTGATTTTCTCCAAAATCTGAGAAGAGGCTGCATATCAAGGCTCTAATACCATGTTAGAAACCAAGATCAGACATGCAAACTTGAAAAGCTTTCCACAAAAGAGAAAATCAGAAAAAACAAGAGCTTTGCATGAAGATATGCAAATTGATATTATTTAGAATTCAATAATTACAAGAGATGATTTTCTTTATAAAAGCAATGTATGCATAACCCTAATCTTATATTGAGCAACAAGATAGCTCAACAAGACAAGGATGGAAATTATAACCTAGGAATTAAAATATTACCTAAGTAAACTTATGCAAGTGTAATCATTAATTAATTACACTAATATCATTAGGATGTCAGAGCTCAGATTCACAAAAATCTCTAAAGGCTAGGAGTGAAAATGAATTGGAAGTGGCCCCCTGAGGCCTATTTAAGTCTAAAAATTAGGGCTTTTTGACCCCATTTGGTCGTCTTGTTAGGGTCTTGGCCCCCCGATCCCGTTTTTGTCCGTCCAAGGGCCATCTTGCACTATTTTTTGCACTTTACCTCATTTTTTGACCTACTAAAGCCTTTCTTGACCTATCGGGCACGTTGTCCTCTTTTCTTTTCGCGAGATCACCCAAAAATTAGAATTTTTGTCCGATCTCTCAAGAGGGCAGCATATCGGCATATTTCCTTCACCCGGGTAGTAGTGGGGAAAATTTTAAATTAGAAAGTTGTGTCTTTTGATAGAGACAACTTATTCTTTGAACCAATGCAACAAGTACATTGCTTCAAAGAGGGGAAAAATGTAGACATGGAAAATATACCGACATACTTGATCTCGATTACTAACACCGTTTAATCCTAAATCATCCTTTGTTTTAACCATTTAATTTAATACCTTTATTTAATTAAATTCATCAATTTTCCTCTCTTAATTAAATAAATCATCTTATCTAATTAAGTCATTCTTTCTTGTTAATTAAATCAATGTATCTGATCTGATTAACCCTATGTCCATATTTAATTAAATAATTCATTTTATTTGATTAAATCTCTAAATTCTATCTATTAAATTAAATAAATTAAATAAATTAAATAAATTAAATAAATTAAATAAATTAAATAAATTAAATAAATTAAATAAATTAAAACCTTATTTAGTTTAATCTAGCTTCATCTCCTTATTTAAGTAAATAAAAAATCTTTATTTAATTAATCTTGAAATCATATTCTTCTTATATTTGATTTAAATCAATCCATAAATCTAAGTCAAATTTGTCACATTAGCTAATCTCTCATTAAATTAATTAACCTTGATTAATTTAATCTCCTTTCATGTCCCATCCTCTAGCTTTTGCCACTTGCACATGAAAATAGATTTAATTTATTTATTAAATCTCTATTTTCCCTCAACATGGCATAATGGAGGAATATTCCCTCAAATTTAAATTCCAAATCCAAGTGGACTTTGTCCTTCCAACAAGACATTCATTTCATCTTACATGTCCTTTTTCCTTGAGCCAAGTGGCATTTAAGACATTCCTTTTTCCCTCTTACATGTCATTTCACAAATTTCAAATATCACTTAATTGCATTTATGGGCACATTCATCAAAATGTGCACATCCCTCAACCATTCTCATCTTGACAAGTGGCACCTTGCCATTGGTTGAATTTTAGTCCCACATTGCTTCATTTTGGGAATAATAAAGAAATTGCAAAAGATAGGGGTGCAGGGAAGGTAATAAAATCTAAATTACTGAAAGGACAAGCAATGTAAATGACATATATCTGGAATGGACCTATCTCAAATAACCAATTCCTGTTCGACCCACAAAGCAATCTTACAGAAACAGTGCAATCTTCTGAGGAATACAGATTTTCAAATCATAGACTTGCATCTACAACCGAACTTAAGCACATTTGAATATATATGGTCCAGGTTGACTTCACCAGCCTACTACAATCAGATAGTTACTAGGAGTATAGACCAAAAATAGCTACCGACATTCCAAATATGAAATCACATACACCATTTATCCAACTAAACTAATTTATTTCTAAATATTAACCCAAGATCTTCAAGCAATGTAAAAGATAGAACAAAAGAACCATGCAAGATGAGATAACACAAAGGATTTCACCAGGAAAACCACAATGCCTTCAATTGTATTAATCATCAAATGCTGCAACAATTCAACTGTTCTGAATATGACATCTACTTCAAGAAATTCTAAAACTCTAACTATTGCTCTTGCTAATCTCTACTATCAAAATCTTCTGAATTGCCCCTTACAATAAGGCAAGAATGCCTATTTATCGAATTTTTTCCCCAAAACATGTTGGCCCAGCCAAACATTTTACAAAATAATAAAACCGCCAAAACAGGTCGGCCAAGGAAACAAACTAAGGCACACATTTAATGCCATCATCCAAGTCGGCCAAGGCACAGTCCCCAAGGAAGTCCGGTCCAATGCATGCCCTATGATAATAGGGAAGCACAAATCTCGAGATAAACATTAACCGCTGCTTCCTTTGTCTTTTCTCCACGCTGGTGACCCTTGGACCTTCAAGAAAACTCCCTCCAGCTCAGCAATGGGTGGCAATGGCAAAACTTTGAGCCGGTATTTAATCGAATCAATCCCTTCATTGGACCGCTCAATGGTTTTCTTCCAATCCTTTCTGCTGGTCAGGTATCTATCTATCACTGCCAGATATGTGGCTGCATCGTCAAGCATATGGCCAGTGACAACCTCATCAGAATTTGGGGCATAAACCTCATGCCACCATTCCTTTAATTGATCTAAACTTAGGTACTTAGGAGCCATCTTATTCCTCCCTGTCATCACTTCAAAAAATGCAATGCAACCATCATAAATTGCAGTAAGGTTAGCATCAATGGACTTTCTTCGTTTCTGTATCTTTTTCAGGGCTCCCTGCCTGATCTGCAATGCCTCGAACCATTCCCACGGTTCATCCAATCTGGTGGAGGGGAGAATTCCATCCTTGCCCAATTGTTCCTTGCCATGCCCTAGAATAATCTTTGTCTTCTGCAGCAGGGAATCGACATCATTCTTATCCTGAGAAAGGATGCTTTCCATCAGTTCGTTTCCTCGGACTACATCCTTGCCAATAGACAAGATCTCCTTAATAGCTTCATCCCCTTGTGTCCGAACACTCATCAACCAGTCTATGGCAGCTTGTGTGGAAGCCTTCATCTTCTCTATGCCAGAAATTGTTTCCTTCGGCAGAAATCCGGGAGTAGAAGAGGAGGACGGATGGAGGGACTGTAGAGGTTTCATGACCTCTTCTAAGCTTTTCCTCAACCTTTCATTTTCCCTTTTCAATTCTCTCTTTGTCTGAGTCTCCCTCTTCAATCTGTCTACAATTACAGCACTTGACCCCTCGAATTCCTCAATGTCTTGCTCTAGGGAGGCCGGCCCAAGGTTAATGGTTTGGACACTGTAATCCTGGCCTGCTACCTCATCTCTTGTTTTATCTGCAACAGGGGTAGCGATGTGGACCACACGGTTGTGCACCTCATCCCTTTCTACCCGGGAAATTATCCTGGCAGCCTTCTTCTTCCTCCCCTTACCAATCTGGGATAACATTGCATCCCAGTCAAGAGGAGTGTCCTCCACTATCACCTGTTTCTTCCTTGCTATTTCTTTTTCTAACCAGTCCGGGGCTACAGGGTCTGTCCGGATTCCTTCTGTGTCAGTTTTCCCCGGGTCCTCTGTGGCTTTCTCCTCTTCTGCTACTGTCACCTCGACTTCTTCTTCTTCTGTTGCCTTGTCATCTTCTTTCTCCGGAGGTTGTTCACCCTGGTCAGTCTCCTCAAATCCCAACTCAGGAAGCACCGGCGATGGAGTTCTAGCGGGGATGCTTTTCTCCGGTTCTGGTGATCCACGGCCCTTCTCACTCTCCGGAGAGTCCTCGTACTGCACCAAGGGAGAAGTGTGCCTTTCTTCTGTCTCTACCTCGAGCTCAGCAGCCTCACTGAATAATGCTCCTTCTTTAAACGGTTCTGCCTCTCCGCTGATTTCCTGCTCATCCGGATTCTCCGGTTCTGTTACACTCTGTGGAGGAGAGACAGGCTTGTCCTGTTCAGTGGCTGGCAATATTGGAGAAGAATCCTTTGGCTGTGCAGCATCCTTTGGGGAAGGAGTTCTGGATCTTCTAGTGTATACTTTGGTCTTCTCCCCTCCGGAGCTTTCCACATCCACAATTGGGGGTTCATCCTCTGAAGTCGTCTGGCCTTTCTTTTTCGCCACCCTTGCAGTTCTGGCTTTCTTGGGCGGTGGAGGAACATCTTCTTCTTCAGCTTTCTCCGCCTCCTCCTCGTCCGAGGACTTGCTGATAGTCAGGGTCTTCCACCTGCGTTTGCCGATAGGTTTCCTTTTTGCTGCAGGTTGAGTCCCCTTAGGACTTCTAACTTTGATTTTGAAAGGAGAGGCCTTGGCCGTCTTCCCTTTGGGGTCCTCTTCCCCGGATTCTTCAGAAGTGGACATGGGGTTGAGATTCCCCATCAGGTCAAAAGTGAAGGGTACATTGGCATTTTCCAACACCCAGACCTCATGTTTGATCCAAGCAAAGGTATATTTTAGCACTGGAGCCATTAAGTCCTCCAACTCTGTCACCTCAGGCTCATTCCAATCAATATCCGCCACTGACCTATCCTTAATGGGCTCATATACGTGGTCCTGGACTAGTTTTCCATCATCTTCCAGCTGATCCGGAATCAGCTTCACATTGTATTGCCTAATTGCCTCTACTGGCAGCCGGGAATACCTTTTCCTTCGTGCATCAAGGTCATCCTTGATGTTGACCCAGTAGTCCTCCAAGTCCTCTTTGTGCCTGTATTCCCGGGTAGCCCTTTTCTGTGCCCCTCCGATGATGTCAAAATTCATTCTCTTTGAATGGAAAGAGAATCCATAGGCGGCCAATTCCTCACCTGCAGTGTGAGCTGATTGAATGGAAGGGCACATCACATCCACGCCAATCCTAAGAGGGAAGTCACCTCCAAAACCAGTTCTATGTTTCTCCCTCTTCACACCGTATCGAACTCACAAATTTGTCTTACGACCTCCAGTAGCACTATGTGATCAGTGGGATACCGGGGCAGTCTGTAGGGAGCAACGGGGCATCCATCCATCCGGAGATAAGTGAAAGTGGGGAACTGGATGAACCAGGCCCCGTAATTCTTAATCAACCCCTTAGCCCCATCAGACAATCTAATGTGCTCCGCATTCTGAAGGGTCCGGGTAATGTGCATAGTGAAGGCATCATTGGCCCTCCTATAATCTCCATGTCCGAGGTGCAATTCCGGATAGACCTCATAGATAACGTCTTGTCCAACGGTTCCCGCAGGAGTCAGTCCCTTGTAGGGGTAGGAAATGGCCAGTATATATATGACATAGGAGGACATGGTAAACTTCTTTCCTTCTAAAACATTCCTCAGTTGCCTATCTATTTCTGCACTGATAAGTCCTGCCCAGTGGTAATTCGTTCCTTGGCCTATCTTGGTGATCACATGGACCATCCAATTTTCCAATACCCCGGCAGTTTTAAGTCCGGCCACCCTGCTCAACAGTGTGATGGCGTCATAGATATCCGGCCTGAACTTCACCCTATGCAACTGTTTGGGCAATTTGGAGTGGTGAGACTTGGGCTTCTCAAGCCATGAGTTGATAAGCTGTTGAGCCTTAACTGGCTCGTTCTCATAATATGTGCGAGCAGTGTCAATGTTTAGGGCGCAGACCGAGGGGAGATCCGGCATGCTGAAAGCTCGGGCAATGGAGGCTGGACTGAAGTTTGCCAACACTCGTCCCTCAGTGCTAACTACCATCTGTGTGTCAAAAGCGTACTGCCTAGCACACTCCAAAATCAGCTCGTAGCACTGGACTGCTGGAGGGAACCCTGCCACGTGTACCAACCCCGAATTCATCATCCCCTGCCTCAATGCCGATTGGTCCCTCTCATCTGTTCTCTGTTTGAATTCTTCGTAACGCCAGGCACCAACGTTTGTATCGGACACATCTGCCCACACGGAGGATATCTTACTCTCTGGGACCTGACTCTTCATGTCTAATCTCAATCTTTCTGTCTCGGAAACTGCAGATGCCCCTGCACCACCTTTGGACTTCCCAGCAGCAGCCTTGCTTGATTCGGCCTGCACATCCAAGAATCATTATTAGAATTCAATTATTAAGCTCATATCAATCCCAAATGTTAGCACACATCATACAAATCCATTAAAACCAAATGCCAATTGTCAATCTTCCGAGATCCGGAGAAATCAAATAATCCGGGAAAATCCGGTAAACCGGGAAAATACCGTCGGGGCAGAATTTCGGAGAAATCCGACCCAGACGGATTTCTGCTGCCAAAGCACTATTAGCCATGTAAATCATTAATATGTTCGGAAATCAAAGGAAAATCATTAATTTTGCTCATTGGCAATCAAGAAATAGGCACTAACAGTCATTCCATCGATCCTATCACCGAAATATGCAAAAGAACGCGACCAAACAGGAAATCCGGAAAAATCCGAATGGGACGGACTTTCGTGGATAGCATCAAATGCACCGGAAATTAACCCTGTCCGCGGAATAAAAGGAAACCGGGAAAATCTGGGAGACCGGAAATTCTGTGACAGCCTCGGAAACCCGAAAAATGGCAAAACGTGCAACAAAACCTGAACAATCATAAGATTTCCAATACCTAAGTTCAAACGAACCCAAAACCGACGACAATCACTAGACTCGAATATGCAAAGGGTTCCAACTCTCAGAAGCACTCAAAGGAAGGATCCCATACTAAAACGACGATGCCCCAAATCGAACAACCACATATCCGCCATTAAAACCAGAGCAAGCTTTTAGGGTTAAAATATCAGTTCGGGATTTACCTAAAAGCCCTCTAATCCTCACAGGACGGGGAAGCCAACACGAAACGAGGCGAAAGTCATTCAAACACAAGATCAAACCATCGCATTAACCGAAACACCAAGGAAACCCTAAATTCGCATGGTAACACATTCCGCACCCAAAACAAACATGCAACACGACCCAGAATTCCGTCGAAAATGTAAATATGCAATTAAATGAACAAACAGAACTTATAGGGCACGAGAGATGGGCCTCAATAAAAAAAAATGGATCAACCCGACTAGATAAATACGAAACCCAAAACCAAAACACGGGCCGACCCAAAATTCAACAATGCCCAGTACGAGAAAACCTCAAATTACCATGCAAGCAAACGGAAGGGCAACGAATACATACCATGGACCAAGACGGGCAGAAATCGAGCTCAGAAAATTAATCCACGTGACAACACGTCCAAGCCACGAGATACTGGCAGCAACACTCAAGCAATTCACGCGCAAGCAAACCAAGATCAATCCTCAAAGCTCAAACGCAAGTTCTGAATCGCCAGAGCAGAAAACGAGGAAGCAATCGAAGTTGGAATGAATCAGAAAATGCCCTAAATTCGCCCTTATACCCGTCTGAACCAAGGTACCTCGGCCATTAATGCGCTAAAAGACGTTTCTAACAAGTCTGGGAACCCGAGCCCCAAGTGGAATTTTGGAGAATCCCAGAATGCGCGGAGACACGGATTCCGCAGAAATGTAGAAACCGGGGAAAACAGGAAGATCGGGACTTTGACGGGATCCGGGAAAATCCGACTGGACCGGAAAATCCCGAAGTTAGGCAAAAACTCGGCATCGGAGAATCCGGCAAGAGACAGACAAGGAACCAGGGCCGGAAAAATCCGCCAGAGGCGGAAAATCCCGGATCTAGGTGAAAACCCGGACTTAGCCAAAAACTCAATTTCAATCAACTGCAACCCCAAGGCAAGGGCAAAGCCAGCAAAACCAACATGTCAAGACCCCAAAATGATAAATCCAATAAAATCAAAGGTCAAAGACACAAAAAAGAAAGGGGGTCCCC